>JAVHLU010001702.1:0-26586 GCA_036785755.1 Colletotrichum ledebouriae
TAATAAATATCCTAGATATACTTCTTAATAATTCGCAGACCTATTTAGTATACTCTTAATAAATCGCTTACTATTTAATAATATAGAGACGCCCTCTAGGAATTTAACTAGTAAGGTATTATAACTTAAAGACTAGAGTATTAGATTGTTATATTTATAACTACTTATTTTTTACTAGACTAATAAATTAAAAGCTAATATTATAATAAGTTATTAATAATCCTAAGTAGTAGAAGAAACTAAAAGGCTTATAAAGAGAGTAGTTACTAAAGTAAGTAAGCTATAGCTAGAAGACTATCTAATTGCTATATCTAAGCTAGTATATATATAGAGATTAGTAAATCCTTAAAAGGTTGCCCTAATTACTAAAAGAGGAGAGCTTAATATTTAGATAATATAAGGACTTATAGCTCTCTAAAGGGACTACCCTTTACTAGGATATTATTAGATATATAGAGAGTAGGTAAGTAATACCTTATTAAGGTAAGGGATCTACTAATAGGATAGCTTAAAGCCTACTAGCTTAAGAGAGTAACTTTAGCTAAGATTACTAAGTTTATCTAGGAAGAGATCGTTTACTACTACGGACTATATAGCGAACTTATTAATAATAGAGGACTAGAGAATAAGGATGCTATTATTAAATTTAATAAGAAATATAATATAAGGAGGAAAGTAATATCTACTTATAACCTAAGGGCTAATAATATAGTTAAAACTAGTTATTAGCTAATTACTTATATATTATTAATATAGACTAGAGGATAGAGAGATATTAACCCTTAGCTATACCTTCCTACTACCCTATTTATAAACTAATTAAGTATTTATACTTTAACTAGCTTTAGCCCTTTCTACTTACTATATAGGTTTAAGCTTATTACTCCTATTAAAACCCTAACGCTACCCTAGAAGGTTCTTAATAAGGATTTAGTCATAATAAAGGAAGAGGAGGTTTAAATATATTTATAAGCCTTCTTATAACTTAATAAGGATAGAAAATAAGCTAAAAAGATAATTAATAGTTAATATAAGAGGACTATAAGGAAGGAGAGGCTAGAGGTAGGTAATTTAGTACTAGTATTTAATATTAAGGGCTCTATTAATAAGTTATCTATTAAAAAGCTTAACTACTAATAGCAAGGCCCCTTCTATATCCTTTTATAAGCTCTAAAAGCTCTATTATATTAATTAATAATATTAGTAGGTAATAAGGTTATTAGAAAGATATTTAATAGAAATCGACTTTATAAATTTATTTAAGCTCCTAAAGGGTATTAGGAACTAAGTAATTTAGATATTTATAGATCTAATTTAGAAAGAAACCTAGTAAAAGTCTTCTTAGCGCTAGGGAATAAAGAATATAATAATTATATACCTAAGGAAGAGGAAGAGGAACTTATAATACCTAGGGAAAGTAATTAAGAGGAAGGGGAGGATTTATTATATTTAGTAGTATAATT
Organism: Colletotrichum ledebouriae; assembly: GCA_036785755.1. Lineage (NCBI taxonomy): Eukaryota > Fungi > Ascomycota > Sordariomycetes > Glomerellales > Glomerellaceae > Colletotrichum > Colletotrichum ledebouriae. Next base: position 1,464 of record JAVHLU010001702.1, read on the forward strand.
AAAATAATATTTAAAAGATTTAGAGAAAGTAATTAAAGCTTTAAAGGCTAGATAATAATTAGTTATTAAGATTCCTAAAATAATAAAAGAGAAAGAAAAGGAGTATATTAAGATAGAAAATCTAGGGGATATATAAGGTTTCCTTTATTATAACTTATTTTAATTAATAATTTATAGACGTATTCTAATTTTCCTTTCTTTTTATCTCTTAATTTAAAAGTTTAAGATTCTAGGGATAATATTCCTAAACTTTAGGGATAAGGGTAAGAAATAGTATTAGTAACTCCCTACTTATTTAAAGCACGTCCCTTGCTACTATATAATATAATAGCTTAGATAACTTTAATATCTATTAGTAGTTATAATAGGGTAATTAGGCCTAGGAAAGTATAAGATCCTTAACCTCCTAGTAATAATATTAAAGCTACCCCTCCTCGCTAAATAAATATAAGATTAATAACTTAAAGATAAAAGAGAAGAAGAGAAAGGGAGAGAGGGTATTAAAATTATAATTACTAGCCCCTAGTAAGGATATTAGTAGACCTTTCTTACCCCCCTCCTTTTTCTTAGAAAAAATTATTACTAATATTAGATTACTTTCTACTAAAGAGAAAGAGAAGGATACTTATAAAAAAGATTATATTAATTTTTTATACCTAGATATACTTTAATTTTAGCTTTATAGATCTATTTATATAATATTCGCTTTAATATCTTATTAAAACCTAACTAGCTTCTTATTCTCTTTTCCTTTTCGCCCCCCTTATATATTATATAAATATATTTAGAAACCCTATTTTCCTACCTTAATTCGTAATATAAAGCCCTAAGTAATCTATAATTTCTATAAGGTTAAACTCTAGAGGTAGCTTTATTATAAAAGAGTAATAAGAGTATATAAACCTAGCTTTAGGATAATATTCCTAGGCTTATTAATAGTATTTATTATAAAAGGGCGAGAGGTTAAACTTAGCTATAGCTATAACTATAATATCTATTAGAATTCAGGACTACGGGATCTCCTTAATACTATTAAATTCTCTACTCCTCGTTATCTTATTATTATACTTAATTCTATACTTATAGCGCTTATAGATATTTAGATTATTATATAAGTAACTCTCTTAAGTTTTATAAAAGAGGTAGTTAGTATAAGGAGTACTTAGTATAGAGAGATACTTAAAGTATAGTTTATAGATATAAATACCTAACGCAGGGTTCTTAGTAATATAGGCCCGCTCTTTATAGTAAATATAGGGTACTATATTATAACTACCTTAGGATTAAATAAATAAGCTATATATAGCTACTATATACTAAAAGACCTTTATCTCCTATAAGCTAGCGAGGAAAGTAGTAGAGGTATAAATAAAAACTTAATAGTAGAATTCTCTAGACCCCTTAGTTACCCTAAATATTTATTTAAAGTTCTTTTTATTAAGATAAGCCTTCTAGAAAGATAGCCTTATTACCTTAGTAGTCTTATTAGAGAATATCTATAATATAAAAGCTACTTCTAAGTATTTATTACTAGGGATATTAAGTTAAAGCTAAATAAGGCTTATAGCTACTTAAGAATTATAATTATTAGCTAGAGGGTATAGGGATATTAAAAAGAAGGGAGGGAATACCTAAAGTTAGTTATTAAAGTACTAGATAAAAAGAGGTATATTATTTTTCTTTATTTTAGGTATAGGGATATTAGAACTAAGGATCTAAAGGGTTACTACTAATAGGAGATAATAAGAGTAAGGTTAATTAGTATTTTTAATACTTAAGATAAAGAAGTTATAATTAGCTATAATAAGAAGATATAATTTATAAATATAAGAGAGAAAGTATAAAGGGGTTAAATAAAGATTAAAGTAGCTAGCTAAAGGTAGTTATTATGAGGGGAGAAGTTAATAATAGAGGATAGAGGAGAATATTTATTTAATTTATAACTAGGCTACTTATTTTAATAGCTACTACTAATTATTATTTCCTTTATTCTTTCCTTATATATAATTACCCTAATTTACTATTCTATTTATTATAGGTTTTTTATCCTAAGTTTGTTTTACTTTATTAAAGCTAAAGAGGGTAAGGAAGGAGAGTTAATTATTCCTTCTATAGGCTACTAATAGATTACTATATTATTAAAGTAATTAGTAGATATAAAAATATACTCCTTATTTTTCAAGCCCTCTAGTTTCTCCCTCCCCCCTCTATATATATTATTTACTTTTAAACTTAATTTATTTACTAATTATATAATATTAATTACTATACTATAGCTCCTCCTTTTCTTTAAATATTACTTCTATTTAGCTTTTTAGTTTATAAATTACTTATACTTTCCCTTTATTAACTTTTCTCCTAATATATTATAATAAAAAAAGTTATTTTTTATAATAATAAAGCATTAGATATATAGATCTAGAAGTTAAGATCCTTAAACTTTCCTATCCTTAAAATTAGACTTTTAATAAAGCTTATACCTAATAAACTAAGTATAAGTAGGTTTTAAGTATAGGAATAAAATAATAGAGATATCCTAGGCTTTAGACCTCTTAATAAGCTTAGTTACTAGCCTTAGCTAATTAAATATAGTATATACCCTCTGCCTAGGATAGATAATATCCCTAGTTAGATAGACCCTTTTAATATAGTATTAAAATATATCCTTATTAAATATTAGTATAAGACCTTAGAAGTAGTAGAGGAGACGATTTACCCCTTATACTTATAGTAAGTTATAGCTAGTATATTTAATACTATTAGCGTACTTAAAATAGTAACTCTAATATATACTTAGGATATCTTAGTAATTACTTACTATATTATAAGGCCTACTAAGCCTAGCTAACCGCTTTACTATAAGATAGTTAGAGGTATAGAAAGTAATTTTAAAGATAGAGATATAAAAGATATTATAGTTACTTAAATTAAAGCTAAGTCCCCTAATATACTCCTTATTTATTTATAACTACCTAAGTCTATTAAGGTAGTTATTATAGGTCTATTAATTAACTTATAAGATAGGAGAAACTAGTTTTATAATAATTAGTAGTTAAGGAGAGGAGCTAAAGGATAACTATAGACTCTAATATTTATTACTAGAAGCTTTTTACTAAGATATAAAGCTAAGGAAGTTTTAATAAGATAATTATACCTAGCAGAACTTTAATATATAGACCTTTTACTATAGGCTTCTAGTCTCTATTTTATTAATTAGCTTAGGTCTTTTATATAAATTAGAAGCCTAGTACCTCTAAGGTAGCTTATTAAGATAAGGTATTAAGCTTAAATTAATTATTTATTAAAAGCTTTTACTAATAAAATACCTCCTAAAGGATACTAGACTTAACTAAAAGTAGATAGAATTCTATATAATTAATACTTTAAATTAAGAGATAAAGATATTAGGAAAAGGATAGCCTAAGAAGATATTAAATATTAAATAGCTAAATATACCCCTCGATTTATAAACCTAGAGGTTTCCTCTCTAGATAGGATAGATATTAACCTATTAATACTTATAAATACTAATTTATAAACTAGTTTAATAGTTCCTATTAATCTAGAAGAGTTAGATAGAGAGGAAGGATTATTAAAAGAACTAAATATCTAGAATATAAAAAGAAGGAATAATTATAAGAAGTAGAAGAGGGATTATAACTTATAGTAACTAGCTAATTTTATAAAGTATTATAACTACTTTAGGTCTATAAAACTATTTATATCGCCCTACTTAGCCCCTATTACCCTAAGAGATATTATATTTAACCTTACTAATACCTTAGTAGGATTTAATACTATAAGACCTAAAGGGAACCCTATATTAAATAAAGATAAGCCTATACTAGTAGTCCTATAGTATATATAATAGAACTAAGAATCTATTAATTACTTAATAACTTAGTATAGAAGAGGGTTATTTATTATAACTTTAGCTTAAGTAGAATATTTATTAGACCTTTATAATATATAAGGGAAGCTAATAAGATAAAAGGAGTTAGATAATTTAGAGGTTATAGCCTTTTTTATATTTATAATTAAGGGCTACCCTTATAATATCTATACCCTAATCTATAAGCTAGCTTAATAACCTAGAAAAGAAATTAATAAAGCTTTTATAAAGCTTAAAAGAGTAGAGGCGAAGAATCTCTAGGATATTACTAAGGCTTTCTTTCTACTAAATTATAGTAATTATTACTAGGCTGCGATTTTTATAGACTAATTAACTAGCTACTACTTTTATTATAACTCTATATAGGATTTAAATAGTAATTAGCGCTTCGTTAAGGCTATATAGGACCTTAATATATAGTATTATAAGATAGGAGCCCCTCTATAACTCTAAAAGCTCCTATTAATTAATACCTATATAATTAATTTAGTTTAGTAGAGGGATAGATTTATATATAGCCTCTAATATATTAAATAGGCTAGAGCTCTAATTTAAGAAGGATTACTATCTCTATATTTTAGTAGTATAACCTTAAGTAACAATATATTATTCTCTAACTCTGAAATCCCCTTAGTTACTTAATATATATTTATAATTACTATAGAGTTCTATAACTTAATTATTAATAGTAGTATAGCTCTATAAGATACCCTATTAAGCTAAGAAAATTTTGAGAAAATACCTTTCTTCCCTTTATATCCTCTTACTCCTTTACTTATAGATAATAATATAATAGACTTTAGAAATAATAATAATATTACGCTATCTCCTATAGTAGATATTCCTTAACCTATTTATAGATTATTAGTATTATCTAGGTCTACTTTATTTAAAATACTAGATAATAAGCTTAAATACCTTAAATATTAGCTTTAGTTATAGGTTTTATAGATACTAAGTTATAGTATAACTATTAAGTAATACCTAAGAACTATACTTATAGATATATTATTATATCTTAAGAGGCCTAGTCCTTTAAATAAGCGCGACTATAGCTATATAGACTATATCTAATAGATAGTTAACTAGTAGGATTAGATTAAGTAGAATACGCCTAAGGGAGCGTATTATTATAACTTCTTATACCTAGTATAATAAGGCGGGTAGTTTTAGCTATACTAAGGATTAGAATAGGATAAAGAGTATAATAAAGAGGAAGAGGTAGTAAAGCTATTATTAAGATATTATAAGGAACAATAGCGGGTGCAGGATATAGAGCTAACGCTATTAGTAAAATATTAGCGAATTAGCAGTAAATATATATACTCTTAAGGAAACTCTATAAGCTAGAGACTTAGAAGGTTAAGTAATAGTTTAATATAATTATATATACTTACGTTTTAGTATTCTAGCCCTTCCTAGTTTAGGCTTATAGCTATACTCTTATAACTCTATTACTTCTACTTTAATTTAAGAAACTAGCGCTAGTTAGAATATCTAAAACGAACTAGTAATAACATACTAACGAATTAGTAACGGAGTTTAACTATAACGAACTCCGGGCTAGGTATATAGAATATAACTAATAGGGTCTTAGCTAATATAATATAGGTTACTTACTAAGCCCTAAGATATAAGGAATATAGCGCGGATATTATAATAAGGGGATAGATAACCCTAGTAATAATATAATAAGAGAGATAACCCCGAGGGGGTAAGCTTAGTTCTAGATAGCGCTAGAGTAGGTAGACCTACTCTCGCTTAGTAAATAAATAGTAAGTAGTAGGTAATAGGGCACCCTGCCTAAGACCCCCTAAGAAGCTAGTATCTTAGGCGTTCTTACTTAAGTAATAGGACTACTATAGAGATAGTAGGAGAGTCTTATAAAGTAGATATATCTATAATAGTAGTAATATAAGGAATAAACTATTACCCTATTATAAGAACTTACTAACTACCTAGTAATAAGGTACCTATAGAGAGAATATAAGAAACCCCTTATATATAACTATTATACTATAAGTAAGGACTTTACTATAAACTAGGTTAGTAACTAGATCTAGGCGGTTAAAGATAGATATTAACTACGCGCTAGTAATACGCTAGAGTAATAGGTTTAATAGGCGCTTATAAAGATAAGCTTATCCCTATAGACCTAGTAGTAATATTATAGGGCTAGGCTAGAAAGAGACCTAGCTTAGGCTAACCTTATAGCATTTATTTACTAATAATATATTAACCTAGAGCTTTAAGAGTAGAGGTATTATAAAAAGCTAGATATAATAAAGTAGAAGGAGATATAGTTACTAATATAGTTCTTTACTAAATAGTTAGTAATATATTAGAACTTAGGTATAGTTAGTATAGAAGATAGTAAGGCTAAGGCTTATATACTATACTTCTAATTAGCCCCCTTTCTATATAAAGAGCTTAAATATTAGAAGGTTAAAATATAGAGACTAAGGGATATAGCTATAGAAGTAGAACGCCTATAGGAGATATATTACTAATAGGGTAGTAAGACCCTATAGAGCGAAAGTAGGAAGCGATATATAGGTAAAGAGTATATACTAAGGGCCCCCCTATAATAAGGGCGAGCTAAAGGGGGAGCTAGTAGAGCCCTAGCTATAGAACTACGCGAGGTACCTAGAGCCTAATACCTTACTAACTAATTAATAATATATTATAGGGATCTAATAGGGGCTAGCTTATATTTAGCCCTAATATATAACCTATAATATCTAACCCCTTAGTATACTTTAGCTATAAGAAGAAAGGGTATAAGAGGGTAAACTACCTAGATAAATAATAAAGTATAAATAAAATACTAGTAAAATACTAAGCGTTTACTAAGAAGGCGAGGGTTAATATAATCTAATCTATAAGGGAGGTTAAGGAACTCGACCTATTAGAAAATAAATAAGCTAGGGGATAATACTAGTAACCCCTATACCTATATTAAAACTAGATACCTTACTAAGGGGAGATATTATAAAGAAATAGGCGATCGTTCTCTAGAATATTTCTAAATAAGAAGTAGTAGTAGATATAGATTCCTATTCCTAAGTTAATATTATTAGTAGTTAACTAGTAAAGTCCTTATAATTATAACTTATAGTAGCGCGTACCCCTAAATTAGAGGGGTTTAATAGGTCCTCTATAATAGACTAGAATATATACTAGTTAACCTTCTTCCTTATTAACTTAAGGGGATAACTAAGGAAGATATAGCAACTCTTTACTAGGGCCCCTTACCCTAAAGGAGCAGGGGACCTCCTCTTATTATAATACTCTATAGGAAGGGAGGGTATTATAATTAATACCTAGATAAATACCTAGGGATATAAGCGCCTTAGTATTACTAAGCTATTAGTATTTATATAGGAGGTTATTAAGAATAGCTAGAAGGCTTATATTATATATATTTTAGGGAATATTACCCCCTATAAGCTACTAATAGAGGCCTTAGGCGAAGAGGACGCCTTAGAGGGTAAAGTAGAATTACTACTAGAGCTACTTAGCGAATAAGCGATATTTAATAAGTAGTTAGTAAAGGAATACCTAGCTTTAGAAGGTATAGAATATATTATTAACTTAGTTAAAGGGAAGAAACCTCTATATAGGCCTATCTACCTACTAAATAAGTACTAGCTAGAGGAGCTTTATTAATATATTACTAATAACTAAGTAATAAGGTAGATTTAACCCTTAATAAGTAAGGTAAGCGCCCCTATTCTCTTTATACCTAAGAAGGATAGATCCTTATACCTTTATATAGATTATTAAGGCCTTAATAAGGTAATATTAAAGAACTAATATCTATTCCCCCTTATTAGCAAGCTATTAGATAGGCTTTAGGGAGTGAAATAGATCTTAAAGATTAACCTTTAAGATATATATTACTATATCTATATTAAGCTAGAAAACTACTAGAAGATAGCTTTTAGGACTTATTATAAGTACTTTAAATATATTATTATATTATTTAGACTTATAAACGCCCTAGTAATATTCTAGGCGTATATTTACTAAGCGCTTACTAAGCTACTAGATACTTATTATATTACTTATATAAATAATATTATAGTCTACTCTAAGATAAGAGAGTAATATATAAAGGACCTTCGCTAAGTATTCTATAGCCTTTGCTAATAGGTGCTATATACTAAGCTTAGTAAGTATAGGTTCTATTAATAATAAGTAGAGTTCCTAGGGTATATTATTACGCCTAAAGGTATATTAATAGACTAAACCCGTATCTAAGCTATTACTAAATAGAAGCTACCTAAGACCTATAGGGAGATCTAAGTCTTCCTAGGATTCTATAATTTCTACTATAAGTTTATTATAGGCTATTTAGGTATTATAGCCCCTATAATATCCCTACTAAAGGGTAGTAAGAATAGTAAGAAGGGAAGCGAATTTTACTAGCTAGAAGAGGCCTAATAAGCTTTTAAATAGCTCTAAGCTGCTTTCTACTTAATAACTATTTTCTAATATTAGGACCTAATTTATAAAATAAGGGTTAAAATAGATACTTCTATAAAAGCTATATCTAGTATCTTATTATAATATATTAATAGCTAGTAGTAACTAGTTACTTACTATTTATAGAAGCTTAGTAATACTAAGTAGTATTAGGGAGTAGGTTAATAGGAGCTTCTCGCTATAGTTAAAAGCCTAGACTACTAGGCTTATTACTTTTAGGGTATATTAAAAAGGTTTATAGTCCTAATAGATTACTAGGTGCTAAAGGGAGTTATTAGTATATTAGCGCGGGACCTTTAGGGAAGGCTCGCTAGATAGATATATAACCTCTTAGTATTTAACTTTAACCTAGAGCATAAGTTAGGGGTTATAAACCTAGTAGATAAGCTATCTAGGAGGCTAGACTATATAGAGGGGGAGGTAAAATATAATAATATACTCCTAACCCTAGCGAGGAAGCTAGGGTCTATTACTAACCTACTAGTAGACCTCTAGATAAGTATTACTACTTTATAAGGTTATATAGAGACCTTAAGAGTATTTATTAATATTATAAGGGCTAGTATAAAATAACGCCCCTTCTAGATAGATAGCTCTAGGGGTAGAGATACCTTAGTCTCTAGTTAATATAGCGCTCTATAGTATATTAATATTACTATAACTATAGTAGCTATAATAACTTAATACTAAAGAGTAAGGGAAGACGTAGAGAACGCCTAGCGAGAGGTTACTAACCTAGAGGACTTACTTAGAGCTAGGGTTATTATAGTATAGTAATATATCCTATGCTTAGTTATAAGGGAGCTTATAATAAGTAAAACGGTATATAGTTAGTAACCCTCTAAAGTAATAGAAAGTCTTATCTATAGACTATAGGCTAATAACTTATACTACTAGACCTAATTAGAGAGGGTATATAGACTAGCTAGTAATTATAGGGGCTATATAATTAATAGCTATAGAACCTTATTCTATAAGAGAAGGTTAGAGATACCCTAGGAGAGGTCCCTAAGACTTAAAATCCTTTACTAATACTACGATAACTATAGGGCGGGTTATATAGGGGTAAATAAGACTACTAAGTTAATCTTAAGAAAGTTCTACTAGCTAAACTTAGCTATAGATATATATAATTACGTTATAGGGTGCTATATATACTAAGGGATCCGGGTTCTAAGGTATAAGCCCTATAGAAAGTTATACCTACTACCCCTACTAGCGCACCTATTTTAGGAAATTAGTATAGACTTTATTACTAGACTACTACTAAGCTATTAATATAAAGGCGGGGAGTATAACATAGTTCTTATTATTATATACTAGATAGCTAAGTTTGCTATATTTATCCTAATAATAAAGCGGCTAATAGCTACTAAGTTAGCGCGGATTATTTATAAATACGTAGAGTGCTATTTTAATACCCTAGAGGGTATTATTAGTAACTAAGATAAGCTCTTTACTAGCTAATTTTAAGAGGAATTTATAAGAAAGAGAGCTATTAAGCGCTACCTCTCTACTATATATTACCCCTAGACTAATAAGTAGTCTAAAAGGACGTATTAGAAATTAAAAAGGTACTTATAAGTATATACTAGTAACTCGCTATAGGAATAGGCTATTTAGTTACCTAATGCTAAGTTTATATATAATAATAGTCGCTATAGTACTACTAGCTACTTACTAATAGAGGCCTTATATAGCTACTACCTACGTTATATAGAATATATAACCCCTATGAATAGGGTTATAGTATAGGGCGTAAGGGAGCGAATTAAATATATCTTAAGGCTTTATAAGAGGGCCTAGGAATAGTAGTAGAAAGCTACTAAGGTATAAGCTAAGTATTATAATATAAGGTATGAGGAATAGACCTATTATTAGGGATAAGTCGTTAGGCTATTAATAAAGAACTTCCAGTTTAAAAATAAAAAACTAGCGCCTAGGTTTATATAGGTAGCTATTATAAAACTAATTAGTATATAGGCTTATAGAGTTTATTTACTATTATAGTACTAAAAGATATATAATATATTCTTAATTACCTTACTAGAACTATAGGATAATTACTAAGTAAGTAGTAAAGGCTTGCTTATATACCTAGAGCTTAAGAATAAGCTAGAGGAATAGGAAGTTAAAGAGATTATTATATAGTAAGGCGTTAGTAATAATATATAATACTTAGTTAAATAAATAAGATAGCTTATAGAATATAATATATAGGAACCTATAGAGAACTTAGTAAATATATATAAGGCTATTTATAAGTTTAATAGATAATATAAGAAGGCTTATAAGAGGTAGGACGACTAGTTATTAAAATTACTATAATAGGTTAGTAATTATAAGCCACGAGACTATAAAATAGAACTTAGTTTAGAAGTAAAATATTAATTAAATTAAGTAGCGAATTATTACTAAAGCTATAGCGAAAAGGGGTATTATCCTATAAAAGGGGAAAAGAGCTAACTAGCTAATTAGTTATTAACTTCTTAGGATAGCTATAGGGGTAACTATTATAACTACTATAACTACAAGTAGTACTACTATAACTACTATAGTAACTAGTTACTAAACTAGCGCTATTAGTATCTCTACTATCGCTACCTATAGGCTAACTACTAGCTAACTTACTACTAGCGCTACTACCTGACTTACTACTAGAACTATTACTATTAGAGATAGTAATAGTAACCTTAGCTCTCTTAGTCTTCTTTACTAACTCTTTGCTACTACTTTAGCTATACTTAGTAGGGGTATTAAGGTAAGAGGTATAGGAGATAGCGCGAGTATTAGTAATAGTAATAAAGCAGGAGGGGATATTATTAGTAGTATACTTAGCGAGATTTTCCTAAAGCTCTTTATAAAACCTAGGGAAAAAGGCGATATTATACTCGTAGGCGCGCTTAGGGATTAGCTTTATTAAAAGGTTATTAAGTAGGTAATTAATCTTATTATAGAGGTAGTTGATAGGATTATTATTATAAATATATACTAGCTAGGTAGTATTTAGGCATTAAAGAATATTAATGCTATTATAAAGGGTACTAACTTAAAACCTAGTAGTTAGTAGGATATAATTAATAAGGGAATAGTAAGTAATAGCTTATATAGACTAGGATATTAAGCGCGAGGTGCTTATAAATAGAGGCGAGCTCCTAGAGCTAAAGCTACTCTATATTATAGCTATTATTACTAATAGTAGGATTATAGATAAGCTTAGTAATATACTTCTATACTACTAAATAGTTACTAAGTATAGCTAGAATATAATAATAATAAAGAGGGGTTAAGACGCTATTATACTCCTAGATCTAGATCTAGTAGAATATATTATAAGTTATCTAGGCTATATCCTAATGCTCCTAAGGGACCTAGAAAATATTAATATATAGTAACCTTTTAGTAAATTAGTAGAGACTTATAGTAGTATATTTCTTCTTATTAAAGTTATAATAAATATACTTCTATATATACTTATTATATATATAGTAAAAGTAGATAATATCCTAATATATTTTATAAAGATAGCTAAGGTAAGGATAGTTACTATTAGTATTACTAGTAAGATCGCTAGAAAGAATCTTAGGATTATAGAGGTATTTTATAAGAACTATACTTATATATATAATATAAGATATTATAGAGAGCTATTAGTAAAAAGCTAGAGAGGGATATAAGTAAGATTAGAAGAGAAAAGGGAAAGAACCTAATAATTATAATAAAGGCTTATAAAATAAGCGCTAAAATAGGAGAGTTAGCTAGACTAAAAAAGATTATAAAGAGGAGAAATTCTAACTAGGTTAGAGACCTCGAAAAGAAAACGCCCTTTTATATTTTAAATTATTAGGTAATAAAGCTAAATAATTACTAGTTATATACTACTAAATAGTTATATAACTATTAGTAACTAATTAAAAAATAATAGTAATAATTAAAATTTAAAAATACCTATAATATACTAGGAAAATAAAAATATGTTATTTACTATAACTACCTAGATCTAGCATAGAGGGTAAGAGTAAATAATATAATAAAGGCGTAGAGATACCGCCCTATAGTTAGTAATAATATCCGTAACGATATAGAGCTATATTACCCTATTAGTACGCCTTAGGGACTAAGGCTTTAGAGGGGGGGGGTAATTATAAGGAATAATAGCGGGTATAGGATATAGAGCTAATACTATTAGTAAAATATTAGCAAATTAGTAGTAAATATATATACTCTTAAGAAAACTCTATAAGCTAGAGACTTAGAAGGTTAAGTAATAGTTTAATATAACTACGTATACCTATGTTTTAGTATTCTAGCCCTTCCTGGTTTAGGCCTATAGCTATACTCTTATAGATATAACTTATAGTAGAAGACTATTAAACCTAAGGGACCTTCTTAATAATAAGATCGCCTACCTAGAAGATATTATTAATAGATTAGATCTATAAATAGAGTTTATTTATTATTTTTATAAAGTAGTTTTATTTATTTTTTAAGACTCTCTTTTATAATATTATAAAGAGTCTTAAGGGGATAATTAGGATAAGATAAGATAGACTTAGCTATATAACGTTTAGAAAACTCCCTTAGTATATAGACCTATTATAAGAAAACTATAGAGTAGAGCATAAAAGAGAGGAGTATAGTAAATAAGAAGATAGTATAGATATTATTATAAGGAGTACCTTAATAACCCTATACCTCGTTTTTTAGTATTTTCTTAGCGAATCTACACCCGATTTAAATAATCTCTTTTAATTAGATCTACGAATTATTCTATATATCTTTTAAGCCTACTCTTAATATTCTTACTCGTTTATAGGTAGAGCGGTATTATTTATTATCTTTCTAGTTCCTATCGGTTCTAGCCCTTTCTAATATATAGAGAATAATTATAATAAATAAGGGATATTTTAAATAATTATAAGAGTGCTAGTAGCGCCTAATCTTTAATTAATTTATAGCTTAATAGCTAGGGAGCCTAAAGTTACTCTTATAAGAGTAAAAGAATATAATTTACCCTAAAGAGCTTTCTTAAAACGCTAATCTTCTACTACCTAACCTTAGAAGATTTACTTATACTAATCTATTAAGATATGATATAAGGGTAGTAATACCTCTAATAAGTATATACTAATAAGACTATTAACTATATAATATATTATAGTAGCTATATTGCTAGTAGGTAGATAAGGTATAGATATACCTATATTAACTACTAGGGTTCTAAATAGAACTAGGGTAGGAGATAGAGTAATAATATTATATATACTAGAACCGCTTATTATATTAGGAGTCCTACCTAAACCCTTACTATTACTACCCTTCTTTACTATTATAATATCCTCCTTCTAAGTAATAATAGCCTTATAGAGCATAGCTCTCTAATAAGTAAAGGTCTATAAAGTTATATTAGAAGTTAGTTATAGAAATAAAGCGTATATAGAATCTTGCCTTTCTAACTACTAGGTCTTTCAAAGTCTTAGCTTTAATATATTAATAAGCTATAATAGTAATAAGGGTAATTATTTATTAATAAGGTACCCTAGTCTTATAATAATAATTATACTTACTTATTATACTAAGTAAGTACTTTCTATTTAATAAACTTAAGAGCTTATTTAAAATATATTAAAAATAGTGCTTATTAAATAGGGGTACTCATTCTACTTCTATACCTCTATTAAGAGGAGGAGAGCTAGGAGTAGGCTCTAAACTACCCTTATTAATACCCCCTTCTCTATCTATCTCCTTAGAAATTATAATAATAATAAAGTTAGTAATATTCTAATATATAGTTATAATAATAAAGGGATTATAACTTACTAGGAGTAATCTTCTTAAATTACTTAAGAAGGTAACCGCGGGGCTTATTAAGCTATAAACCCTTACCCTTAGAGTTACTCTCTATAAGTTGCTTCTACTTCTTCCTTCTACTCGCTATAATATATTAATATATTATATATTAATGGAAGGACTAATATATATATAACGTCGCTATTGCTCTCTAGGAGATGAGGGTACGCCTCTCTACCCCTAGCTTTATTCTTACCTTTAGTAGCGCATACCTTCTTAAGGGCTATAGCCTAACTAGTCTTCTCTTTAGGAGGTATCTATAAATATATCAATGTATCATAATAGCTTTAAAGATTATTATATAATATAAGTATATATGCGAGTATATATAATAAGGTTATTATTAGTATAAAGTTAGGCATATATATAGTTATTATATTATATGTAGGGAAGAGTTAAAAAAGTAGGAGGGTAGCTAGGTTATTTTATTTAGAGTTAATATAATAATAGCTACCCTATTTAGGCTAATAAGAGATAGTAGATTCTATTAGTATTAGTAAGAATTAGTAAATAAAAGGTATTATAATAATAATAGTAATAGTTAAAAAGATAGGAAACTATAATTATTTATACTTTACTTATATTTAATATAAATAATTTTACTTTATTATCTCTTTTATAAATAGGCTTATTAATAGGTTATTAATAGATATATCGCCTTATATTTAGGTATTTTAAGGGATATTATATAGTTAGATGCTTTTCTAGCTACTACTATATCTAGGGGGGTATATTATAATACTTTTAATATTACTTATTCTAGTATAGTATATAACTAAAGTTAGCTCTAGAATAACCTTCTTCTAAAGGTCGTTCCCCTAACTATAGTTATAAGTAACTATATTATAGCTACTCTAGTTATAATAGAATAAGCTCTTTAGTAACTATAAATATAGCTCTATAGGACGTTTCTTAACATACTCTATGAAATACTCTAGAAACTCGAGATTGGGATAGCACTCATAGATTGACAATGGAGAAACAAAACTCGAGTCATCCCTTTTTCAAGAGCCCAACTAAAAGCCAGGTTGAACTATCGGTGAATTGCACCAAGAAACAATATTGACACCATGAGTGACCTGACGCACCACTTTCATGACTCTTCGCGTCTGTTTGCTTCCTGTGATATTGCGTGGAAGGACAACGTCGTACCACAGCATGTAGTCCTTAGAGGCCAACGCGTATTCTTCATACTCGCGCGGTCTGTCGTGATGCCTTCAGCATCGCCCGTTCCCAGCGCGGCACGTGACTAACGTCGGCTCCGGAGCGACCTTTTTCCAGAGGTCGTTCCTCTAACCGTGGTTATAAGCGACCACGTTATAGCCACTCTCGTTATAATAGAATAAGCTCTTTAGTAACTATAAATATAGCCCTATAGCACGTTTCTTAACAGTTATAAGCCCAGCTCTACACTACCCTAACTATATACTAGAATAGTTTGAGTACGTCTTTTAGGCTTACGTAATCCCAACCCTAGGGGTTAAGTCCCCTACCTCAGCGTTATAGGTTCGAATCCCAGCGGCTTAACTACTTAGACTTTAGCGAGATATGCCTAATTAGAAGGTTGCAAGTGTTGTAGTTCTGCGCTTATTATTAGGGCGAAACTGAGGGGGTATGTCGTGATGCGTATATAAGCTGCAATTGCACTATCGCAATTGTGGGTCCACTTTTGCGGCTCATCCTATTCGCCACACGGTCTAAGTTATCTGGAAATCCTCATCATACCCAGCCCTGCTGCAGGCGCCAATGGCCATTACGTGCATCTCAACTTGAAGGCAATCGGGCCTGGGAGATACCCCCAGTAGAACACTATAGAGGTTCAGTTGCTGTTGGTATTAGTGGTGTAGATCACCTTGTTTATCTAGCTCTCCATCTAGGAAGTCAGGTCCAGCGTTCATGTCCATTCGACAGACGACGACTTAATCTTTGGCATAGGGGAACTTCAGCCCCAAGCTCGCAAACATGAACCATGTTTCTTCCAACAAAGTCAATATTCAGGTATTTCCGATAGCTTAGGAAACGGACATGGAGGTCTTCACAGCAGGTCTCGTGGAGATCCCCGCCGCCAGTCCTTCAAGCAGGACCCAAATGAACATCTCACATAAGCTTCTGGACCCCTCTTTCCCACCCCGCATTTACGACCCCCATTGCTTCAACGCTGACACTGTTTACTTTTCACCTACGCAACGTGCATAAGGTTTGACTCGACTGAATACCGCAATTTGACAAGGTAAAGTTCACCATGTGAACATGTCCCAGCTTTTAAAGTCTCATTCAACCTTCTAGTGCCGTATAGCCGCGTGGCCCGGAGAAATACTGCGCAATCGTAACTTTCTACGGTGAAGTTTCGATCCACTAAGCCAGACATGGCAAACGCCTAGGTCAGTAATGGCAAATATCTCGGCATTTATCGTCATGATCAGCATTGGAGGGCAAAAGCGAATCTTGCAGCTGGAGTGACTCTATACCTCCTCCGGGGTTTCAAATGTTAGCGTGTGAATTACCCCACGATACTATACTTAAATAGTGTAAGATTAACGTGGTATTAGTACTTTTAAATTAGTATAATTTATATAGTATATTTAGGTAGAGGGCTATATTAAGGCTAACCCTATATAATTATAGTAGCGAGGTCGCTAGGTATATTAGTAGTAGTAGTAGTAGGTAAAAAAAACCCTCCCTCTTTTTTTAGTATTAGTAGGTAGGCTTTAGCTTTTATTTTAGAAGTTATATTCCTTAGAATCCCTTAGAAATTAGGCGAAAATAATAGAGTTATAACTTAGGAAAAAAATCTAGTTATTAGGGTAGGGACTAGTGGGGTAATTCACTGCGCTAACATTTGAAACCCCGGAGGAGGTGTAGTAAACTTGCCTGGGATCCAGCATCCACGACAAGAAGATTCTGGTTGCCGTGTGTAGGCTTCACCATCCCTTCATGTCTTATTGCTAGATGCCGATTTTGTGTTCGGCTTTCAATAACTGATTGACTCACGGCCACCCGCATTCTCTCTGCCGGATAACCGCTTGCTGATAATCCTCCTGGGCTTCCATACCATCTTGATTAGTCCGAAATCCAGGCGCTTCCCTTGTCACCGTGCAGCGTCAAGCAACAACGCCGCCAACAACTAGAAGATGTTTCCTTCACCAGCCCTGAAAATGTTCAGTAGCCGCCGCAGAAAGACGAGAACAATGACAGCGAACACGGCTTTCCGTTCTCGCCCATTGACGAGGAACAGTCATATTCGACTACCAGCTCGTTGTTAGCCAAGGACGCAACCGAAAGCTTCAAACTCGCAAATCGACGGCACAGACGGCAGCAGTGGAACCTTTTTCGGTGGCTTGATTTTTGTGGCGAATAGGATAAGCCGTAAAAGTGGAACCACAATTGCGATAGTGCAATTGCGGCTTATATACGTATCACAACACAACCCCTTAGTTTCGCCCTAATAAGCGCGGAACTATAACACTTTTAACCTTCTAATTAGGTATATCTCGCTAAAGTCTAGGTAGTTAAGCCGCTAGGAATCGAACCTATAACGCTAAGGTAGGGGACTTTAACCCCTAGGGTTAGGATTACATAAGCCTAAAAGACCTACTTAAACTCAAACTATTCTAGTATATAGTTAGGGTAGTATAGAGCTGGGCTTATAACTATGGCGAATAGGATAAGCCGCAAAAGTGGAACCATAATTGCGATAGTGCAATTGCGGCTTATATACGCATCACGACAATTTTGGCACCAAAGACGTGATTTATCTCGGTTTCATCGCAGCCATCGTTATACTCTTCGCCTCAGCAGAAGACCGCTATATAAGTAGCCATTGCGGCGGTCTCACCTACAGTCCGTATCTTCCCGCGCTTCTTCAAGTCGTGTGGTCCATAATGCTGACCTGCGGGTTACATGGTTTAAGCCCCCGCGAAAGAGGCTGTGGTATTGGAAAAAGCCACGTTTCACGCAGGGCTGAACGACACGACCCGGTTCAGAGGCGACCCAAGGCCCGAACTCGAAGACGCCTGGGATGAATTGCTGAGCGGTGAGAATACTCATTCCTCAGGGGGAAAGAACAAAAGGATACCGGTGCTGATTTGACGTCGGGCAGCGATAAACATCCGCGTCGACGACGACGAACTTACCAAGATAGGCAGGGACGCAAGTAAGGCGGTGAAGATCAACGACGGCAAGGGAGGCTACGCCGGCATGCTCGACATTTTTCATCATCTGCACTGCTTGGTAACAGAGTCATAGACTTCTACACTTCATTCACCTTGAATATGGCTTATCCTGACCAACACTCACAGAGAATGATTCGAATTGGCTATACGCTGGACCTCTACCCGGAGTACCAGCGCATGCTCTCATCGCAAATGGGCGAGCTAGTTCCCATACACATTAACCACTGCATCGATAAGCTACGCCAGGCTGTCATGTGTCGCGCTGTCACGAGCCAGGAATATTGCGGGGAAAAGGGCTTAGCAGGCTACGTTGGGGAAGTCTATGGGAGTAGGGGATACGGGGAGGTACTAGGTGGCCCCTAGATAAGCCCCCTAACCCTTATATAGGAGGTTAGAGGGCTAGAGAAGAATACTTATCCTTAGTTATACCTAGCTATACTAACTCTCTTACTCTATACTATACTAGTTTATAATATATTATAACACGTTCTTCTCTCTTACTTATATTAATAGGGGTATAGATTATTAGAGTAGTATAATATATAACGATATAATACCTCCTTATAGGTTTACTAGGGAGATAAATATAATATTGCTACTAGGATCCCCTACTAGCTAAGAGTAACTAAATAGCTAAATATAAAATAAGATACCTACTAAATAGAATAGTAATAAGGGTATTAGTAGAGGACTAAGTAGTTAATTAATAAAAGCTAAGTTAAATTAGATTATTAAGGAGAAAGAAAAGAAGGGTTAATTAAAATATAAGCAGGAGTATCTTAAGGCTTTAAGGGCTAGCTAATTATTAACTCTAGTAAGTAACCCTATTATTTATTAAATAGTTATTAGTAATAAAGTAAAGAAATACTAATTAGAACTTTAGGGGAAGTACCTCCTAATCCTTTAGTATAAGGGGGGTACCTAAACTAACTTTAATTAATTTATATTTAATCTTAATATATAATTTAAAATAAATAAGATTATATTAGACCTTAAAAAGATATTATTTACTACTGGATACTTAGAGGGATTAGTACTAAAGTAATAAACCTTATATCTCTCTATTAATTATAATAATAAGGTAAAGAACATTACTTAAGTAATAATAAAGAACTAGTTAACTAATAGTATAGCTAATATAGGGTCTAGGACCCTAAGTATATAAACCTAGCTTAAATATGCTTACTAGTAACTAGGATAATTATACTAGAGCTTTATTAATTACTATAAAGGGATTAAGGTAGAGAGCCTCTATTAATAACTAGAGGAGATCTAAGTAGCTAATATAATAGCTAGGCTAGATCCTAAGCTCTAGTACTATATTATAGCAAATAGAATACTAAAGTTATAGCTTAACCTTAGTATTAGAGCTAGAAACGCTAAACTAATAGTTAATATATAAATATATAAAGCACTAGTAAGGGACTAAGGGACTAATAATAAGGGATAGTAACTAGAGAGCTAAACTATTAATTAAGAAGGATAACCTAAGGCTATAAAGGGATAGATCTATAGGGATTATAATAATACTAATTACTACTAGGAGGATACTAAGGACTTACTATAGGATTCTAGGAAGGAGATTATTTATTATAATTATAAGAGAAAGGGCTATATTATACTAAAATACTTATACTACAAGAAATATAGCTACCCCTACTATAAAGGAAAACCCTACTCTAGTAGGTAACTAGAGGAGAATTAGATAGTAATATATATAGTTTAATAGGATAGTAACTAGCTATATTATATTAAAGTAATAATATAGGTCTAAGTTATTAGTAGCTAGAAAACTAGCCTTATACTTATTAATTATAAAGCTAATAAGCATATTATAGATTGGAGAATTATAGTAATACCTAACTAGAGGCTAATAAGCTAGAACTTATTAGGGAATATAGGTATCTAAGGGATCTAACTATAATATATAAAAGTTAGTTATTTAAATAACTAATAATATAATTATCTAGTAAATAGCTTTCTATAACCTTAGGATTAGTAATAATGATAAGTATAACGCTATCCTAGGGATCTCTTAATATATAATAGAGTATCTGAATCTTAACTAGAGAGAGTTAGGCCAAACCTTTCCCTTATATAAGAAGAGTATTTACTTTATTATAACTAAAAAGGAACTTAGGTATATTAAGAATAAAATAAGAGTAAAACTTATAAGAGTACTATATATTAACTATATATTAACTAGTAATTACTTAGAGGATACTAAGGAGCCTAAGGATATAAAGAAATTAAAATAAATATTCTATTAGAGTATTAGGGTCTTAGGAAGGTATTTAATATTAACCTAGTAAGGATTATATTAGAGCTTAGAACTACTAGGAACTATCCTATTAACCTAGAGCCTAGGCCTAAGCCCTTATTTAAACCTATCTACCTACTAGCTAAAAGGGAGTTAGAGAAGTTAAGGGATTATATCTATAAGGCTTTATAAAAAGGGTAGATTTACTTATTAATAAGTCTAATAGAAGTACTAATCTTATTTATCCTAAAGAAAGGAAGTAAGTTAAGGTTATATATAAACTATTAAAGGCTTAACTAAGTAACTACTAAGAAATATACCCCTCTCCCTCTAATTAATAAGATCTTTAACTAGCTCTCTAGAGCTAAGTACTTTACTAAGCTTAACTTTAAAGATATATATTACTAAGTAAGGATCTAAAAGGGAGACAAGTAGAAAATAGTATTTTATATATAATATAGCTATAATAAATATTATATTATATTATTTAAGCTTATTGATATACCTACTACCTTCTAGATATTTATTAGTAAGTTACTTATAAGCTTAGTTAATATTATTTATACTATATATCTAAATAGTATTTTAATTTTTACTAATAGTATAGACTTCTATATAGAGGCTATAAAATAATTACTTACCTAGTTAGAAGCTAATAGCCTCTATATAAACCCTAATAAGTATAAGTTTTATAAGGAGGAGATTAACTTCCTTAGGTTTATAGTCTTAATAAATAGAGTTATTATAAAATAAGAGAGAGTCTAGGTAATAGCTAAGTAGCTAATACTTATTATGATATAAGAGATTTAGTAATCTCTAGGATTTATAAGGTTCTAAAGAAGATTTATTAATAATTACTCTAAGATTTATAACTTATTTACTAACTAACTTATTAATATAGCTTAGAGATAGCTAGTAATAACTAGGGAGGTATTAATTACTTTTTATTAGCTTTATGCTTTATTTATAGCCTCTGGCCACTGCATAGTGATTTTACCTACTTAAGTGCAATAGACCTTCTACCTCCGCGCCTCCTAATGATATATAGCCTTTAGTCACGTAATCGTAATTACTAACTACCTTTCCTAACTATAGCTATACTTATATATACCCTACTAGATAGCCTCACGATCTTTAACTTCATATTAATAATAACGTGGTTTTTAATTATTTAATAGACTATAAAACTATCGACTTATCCTCTCGCGTACTACCCGCGCCGCTAATACCGCCTCTATCACCGCTTTATCCGCCAGACGTCGTTACTATTTTCACTATGCCGTTATTAGTAACGCTCTCTCTGTTCGGCGCAAGCCGTACTCACCGACGTTCTATAGCGGAGTGGTTAATAAAGGAGCGGGTTTCATCAATCGCATCGAGGCTAAACTCTCTAGCGACCCCCTCCGCATTATTTATACCAAAGGGCGTGCCTCGCTCAGGCTTAGTATATTTATATATAGGGTCTAGTACTAATATAGTTAAGGATTTATTATAGGTTATAGGGATAAAGATAAGGAAGAGGGAGAGGTATAAGGCCCTGCTTATAGTAATAGAGCTTCTTATATTTCTAGCTATAAGAACCTCTTAGGAAAGACCTCTTTAGTTAAAGAGTTACCTCTTATATAGTAGTATTTACTTTTAATATCTTACTAGAAGGTTAACCTTTTAGGTTAGGGAGTTATCTTATATAGTAGCTTTTATAGTACCTTATTAGAAGGTTTAGCGAGGGTATTACTATAAGAGCCTTAGTAGCCTATTTAGCTCTAATATAATTAGCCCTAGTGCGGCGCGTATCCGACTTTATATAAGGGTTTGCTTATAAGTAGTAAGAATATATAGGGTTCCTATATTATTTTCCTTAACTAATAGAGGGTATAAGTTAAAATACCTATATAGTATTTCCTAAATTATACTTACGAACTAGGTGAATTTATTATAGTCCTTTTGCGAAGGGGCTGCGGCGTAATTCCGAACTTAATGCTTTATTTATAAAAGCGCTTATATTATACTACTTTAATCCTATACTCCTAATTTAAGTTAAAACTAATATATTAGACTTTATAATTAGAGTAGTACTAAGCTAAAGAAAAGGGGATATATAGAGACTAATAGTATTTATATCTTAGAAGCTTAAAGGTATATTACTATAATATAATATACTAGAGATAGAGCTACTAGCTATTAAGGAGGTAGTAATAAGGTAGTAATATTACTTATTTTACTCTTAGTATTATATCTAATTCATTACTAACTACTTAGGTTACTAATATATTATTAATATAAAAATACTTAGTGGCTACTAGGCTTAGTTATCATAAGATTTATTAATATTTAACTCTAAAATTCAATACTAGCTAGGTTATTATAACCTAGCTAATAGCTTATTATAGAGACCTAACTAAACCCTAGGGGATATAGAAATTAATAAAGCTAAGGACTCGCTCTTATAAGACTTTTTATAATATTTTAATAAGATTAATATTAAGAGAGTAAGTACTAGGTAGTAATAGGGTATCTAACTATTAAATACCTCGCTAGAATAACTTATACCCTCGCTCTAGGAATAAGTCAAGAAAGCTTAATATAAGGACCCCTTTTATATTAATAAGGAATAGGAATAATAAGAGATAAGGTAGTTACTAGATAATACTAATACCTTAAGATATTAAGAGAGCTTATGTATCCCTAATAACTACTTACTTTAAAATAAAGTCCTTAGAGTATTTTATAATAATCTATCTAGAAGTTATTAAGGGGTTATTAAAATATTAAAGAGGATTAGAAAGTCGTTTCTTTTAAATATATAAAAAAGTAATATAAAGAAATATATTAAGATATATATAATATACTAATATATAAAACTAAGATAGGACCTCCTATATAATAAACTTATACCCCTATTAATACCTACCTAGCCTTTCAAATAGATAGTAATTAACTTTATTATAAAACTACTACTATTTTTTATAATAAGAAATAAGCTATATAATAGTATTCTTATTATTATTAACTAATTTATAAAATACTCCCTATATATCCCTACTAGGAAGTCACTTATAGCTAATAAGTTAGCTATATTACTAAGTGAATATATCTTCCTTATTTAGGCTCCTAGAGGCTATTATATCTAATTAAGGATCGCTATTTACTATTAATTTCTAATCTAAAGTATATTACTTACTAGTTATTAAGAGGAAAATTAATACTACCTTTTACCCCTAGACTACTAGCTAAATAAAACGCTAAAATTAGAATATTAAATACTTTCTAAGGGCTTTCTATAATATTAACTAGGATACCTAGGTAACGTAGCTTAACCTAGCCTAATTTATTTATAATAACTCCTACTATAAGGCTACTAAGACGGTACCTATTAAGCTATTGATAGGATATTCTCTTTATAAACCTAATAATATGAAACCCTAGTTAAGAGCCTTAGTTCTAGTAGTATACAAAAGAGTCTATAGTCTACTTACCTAGAGGTTAGCTATTACTAACTTACTTTATAAATATAATAAAACTTATAATAAGTTCTATAATCGGAGGAGGACCCTTATTATTTTTATTATAAGAGACCTTATATTACTTTTAATAAAAGAAATTGTGTAGAGGTAGCCCTCTTATAAACTTTCCAATAAATATCTAAGCCTATTTAGGATCTAATAAGTAATTAATAGGGGGCGAGTATATAAGCTTTAGATTAATAAAAAGTACTAGATTTATAATATTCTTTTACTTATATAATTAGAACCCTTTTTTAGCTTAGCTATTTTACTATAAGATATCCTAATTAATAATAATAATAATATCTATATAGTAGACTATATTATTACTTATAGGGGCCCTAGATATAACTATTAGTACCTTATTGAATAGAAGGGTTATAGCAAGCTAGATATTTTATAAGAGCTATAAGATAATATATCTATACACTTATAAAATAACTATAAAGCCTAATTATAAGTATAAGTATTATAATCCCTATATAATTTAATAAGTAGCTTAATAAGTAACTATTAGTTACGTAGAAATAGGGTATACTAGCTAGGTATCTTAATTTGCTAGCTTAAAAGCTTCTAATAAAATAGAAAGAAATTAGAAAAATACCTAAAGGTAACTAAATACTACCTAGAGGTTATTAGTAGCTTACTAGGGGCGCTCTTAAAAGTTTTAAATCTACTAAACACTAATACCCTCTTTTTCAGTATTATTATCTCTCTTAGAAATAGATAGAGCAATAAATATAGTAATGAAAACCTCTTAATACTACTTTAAGTTAGAAATATTAACTAGAGGAGTATTTGTAAGAATACCGAAGGTATATCTTAAAAAACTCTATAATAATCCTATAAGGTTTATATAAACCTTAATAAATAACTATAGTATATATAGTTATATACCCATATAATATCTCTTTAATAATACTTTAATAACTATAAAATATAAAGTAATAACTATAAA
>JAVHLU010001703.1:0-26573 GCA_036785755.1 Colletotrichum ledebouriae
TCCTTAACTAAAGAGGTCTTTCCTAAGAGGTTCTTATAGCTAGAAGTATAAGAAGCTCTACTATTATAAGCAGGGCTTTATACCTCTCCTTCTTCCTTATCCTTATCCCTTAACTATATTAGTACTAGACCCTATATATAAATATACTAAGCCTAAGCGAGGCACGCCCTTTAGTATAAATAATATAGAGGGGGTTACTAAAAAGTTTAGCCTCGATATAATTAATAAAACCCGCTCCTTTATTAACTACTCCGCTATATATAGAGAGCGTATTATTAGTATAACTCTTAAGAGGGCTTACCTTAATACCCCTATAAGGGACTCTATAAAGCGTAATAGTATTAAAGCTAAGTAAGTAAACTTAGTAGTAGAAGTTTAGCGGGTTATTATATACCCTATAGAGTAGCCTTTCTTTAAGTAAGTCCTCTATATTACTAAGGTAGAGGTAGCCTAGGCGGCCTAGGCGAATATTAGTAAGTATAGCTTACGCTAAATAGAGAGAGCGTTGCTAATAATAGTATAGCTACGAAGGCGTTAGCTAACCCGATTAAATAAGAGGACTAGCGGATAAAGCGGTGATAGAGGCAGTATTTAATAGCGGCGCAGGTAGTATGCGAGAAGAAAAGTTAATAGTTTTATAGTTTAAATAATTAAAAACCACGTTATTATTAATATAAAGTTAAAGATCGTGAGGCTATAGGTATATATAAGTGCGGCTATAGTTAGGAGAGTTACGATTATATAACTAAAGGCTATATATTATTAGGAGGCGCGGAGTTAGAAGGTCTGTTGCACTTAAGCAGGTAAAATCACTATGCAGTGGCCAGAGGCCTCAATATATTTATAGTAATTACTTAAATATTATTTAAAGTTCTTACAAGTAATAGCTATAATACTCGCTTTTATAGCTAACTTAAGGAGGATATACTTAGTTTAAGTAAGTAGTATATAGAACTTATCAAGGTATTACTTAAGTATTATTATAAAGTTTATAATAGTTAAATAATTAATAAGTTCTAGGAGGTTAGACTTAAGGCCTTCTTTAACCTTATAATTAGAGAATAGCTTGGAAGGTATTATTATCAATAAGGTTTATTATCTCTTTAAGATATTCCTTAGTTAAAGAAATCTTTAAGGTTTAATATCTCTTAGGGATATCTCTTAGTTAAGGGAAATAGTAAAGGGTTAATATCTCTTATTAATATTTCCTAGTTAAGGAAAAGGGTAAAGGGTTAATATCTCTTATTAATATTTCCTAGTTAAGGGAAAGGGGGAGTTTAGAGGCTTTTAATAATATATAATACCTATAAGTATTAACTACTAAAATACTACTTTATATAAACTCAACAGGGTTAGCTATCTATATAGTTAAGTGCCTTCCTTAATTATAAGAGATATCCTTAGTTATAAGAGGATATAGCTAACTATTAAGGTCGTGCTACTAATTAATATAGTTTATATAGTAAGCGAAAAATATAGGTAAAAAATCTATAATTTTAGAAGGCTTTCTCCTTAAAGGCGATAAGCCCTTTTATAAAGGTTTATTACGTTTAGGTATATTTAACGCGTTAGTTATATTAAGCGCCCTTAAGCGGGATAACCGCGCTAAGCGCGATGAGTATTAAGCCTATAGCTATAATATAGTCTTTATATAGATCATATAATATAGGTTTCTACTATATAATAGAGGCTATACCTGTGTTATTAAGACGACTTTAACTAAGTAAATTAATACCTAGCTTAGGTATATGATAGACGTCTTTTAATATTATTTTATTATTATTAGGATAAATATCCAAATCTCCTTTTATAGAAGAAGTAAGCTAATTTGCTTTGCCCCACTTTATAGAGGTTTTTATATATTTTTATTATATAAAAGAGTATGATCTTTAACTATATAGATAGTAGTAGTAGTATTAATATAAAATATAATATTAATTTAGTTATAACGCCTTAATCCTAAGTCCTTTTTCTTAGTTATATTACTCTGTTGAATTAAAGTACTTAAGGTTATATTATTAGTTATATTATTATTATAAGGATTATTTTAGGATATATTTACGTTTTTAAATACTTAAAGTTTATTAGAATTATTAAGATCCATAGGATTCTCGTTTTAATTAATAGGTTAATCCATAGATATATAGGGGGTTATTAACATATTATTTTTATCTTCTACTTTCTTTATAACCCGTAAGGTAGTTATATTAATTCTATAAGTAGTAGTAGAGGTAGAAGGGTTTTTATTTTTATTATTGTTTTTATTATTTTTATTATTAGACTTATTCTACTATACTAGGGCCTTTTTAGGATATAGAAAGGCATATTATCCTTAGTATAGCTAGTCTTCTTATAATCTTTATAGTATAGACCTTTTTATTTTTTCTAAGGTTTTTTAGTAACGTTATTTTTATTTTTATCTTTATTATTATTAGTAGTAGAATTTACTATTTTACCCTTACGCATTGATTAATCTAATAGGTTAGAGAATAGATTATTAAGGGTATAGGTATCCTTATTAGCCCTAAGACCTTAAGTAATAGTAGTTATAAAACTATTATACTCTTAATCTAGGCTATTTCATATATATATTTTAACTACCTAATTAGGTAATTTAAGCTTATTATATACTACGTTATTTATAAGTTTCTTTATTTTATTTATATATTCTTCTATAGTATAAAAATTACCTAAAGTAGTATTAAATAACTCTTTGCAAGTTAGGAACTCGTTAGTAAACCCTATGGGCTCATATAGGTCTTTAAGATATTTCCAAGCCTCGTAGGCTATTATATTATCTTTTATAACCCTTAAGGGCCTATTATTATAGAATAGCTATATAGGTCAAAATACCTGTATAGTGTTTCCCGAATTGTGCCTGCGAACTGGGTGAATTTGTTGTAGTCTTTTTGCGAAGGGGCTGCGGCGTAATTCCGAGCTCAATAGAATAGCTATATATAGCCCAGACCCTTATTATTTGGATTGATATTATTATTATCTATAGGCTTAGATAAGTCTATAGTTATATCTTAACTAATAAGTAAGGCCTTAATATATATAAACTAGATCTTATAGTTATTAGATCTAGAAGCTGAGGAAGCTATACTTTTGAATTAGATATTATAATAACTTTAGGAGTATAATATATAAGCTCTAATATCATACATAGTTTATAATAGTAAGATAAGAGAGTTATATAGCTTAGTAGTATTAACTATAGCTTTGTTATATATTGTAGATTATTATAGTTAAACCTAGAGGTTATAGGTTTAACTTGTAATATTCCTCCTCTTTTATTCCTCTTTTAAAGGGTCTTTAGGATCTTTAGACTCTTCTATAGAAGACTACTTAGTAGGTAGGCCTTCTATAGTCAGGATAATAGCTAGTATTTAGCTTATATCAGGCCTTATTTAAATAATAGTATAAATATAGATAACCTAAGACTTATAAAGGCTTAGGGATAACTTAAAGATATAATTAAGGGGAGTAAGGTTAAATAACTTCGCTATAATATTATCTCGCTTTAAGGTAATAGGAATAGAGGTATAATTAAATTAATATAGGTTTTAAATAGCTTCGCGTAGGAGGTCTCAATCTTATAGCTAGTAAACTAGTCTAGCTAGTATTTGTAGTTTAATATAGGGTATATAGAGGCTATATCTTTTAAAGGTATATCATAAATAGGTAACTTTAATAAAACAAATAGGCTTAAGGTGCTTATTATAGTACAGAGGAGGTCAAATAGGGGCGAGGTTATTAAAAAGATTAGAGCTAGGCTTATAACTTATAAGAATAGGTATATAGGTAGTAAAAGGGGTAGTGGATTTGCTTAAATAATACATATTAATAGGCTAATTAATCTTATAATAAAGACTAATAAACTTAAGTATAAGGGGATATTTTTCGTAGAATTAATTAATAGAGAAATTATTATATATTAATAATATTATCTCTAGGTTAGAAATCCTACCCTTATAAAGTAAGGGGTAAGATATTCTAAAACGTAGCTATAAAACGGCTAATTATTAAGCTTATTGAGTAGATTCGTGCTTAGATTACTATATAGTCCGTGCGCTATTTCTATATATTTATAGCTATGAAGCTAAGAATTATAAATATATATATATATATAAGGTTATTGATATTATTAGAATGTATATAGATTTCCAAAGTATTTATTCTATAAAGGAAATACTTGTATAGTTATTATTTTATGTTTTATAGTTATTAAAGTATTATTAAAGAGATATTATATAGGTATATAATTATATATACTATAGTTATTTATTAAGGTTTATTTAACCCTTATAAGGTTTTATATATACTAATCCTAGTTAAACCTTATCTATAGCAGATACCCTTATTTAATCTTAAATAGCGTAAGCCTTATAGTTTTATTTAGTAATACTACTTAGGTAAAGTCTATAGTAGGAAGTATTTCGCTCTAGTTATCCTAAAACTAGTTTATTTATAGGTAGAGGTATTAAGTTAGATACTAGTTAAGGATCTTAATTTATCTATTAGTTTCTATATAGCTAGCTATACTTAACTACATAGTTATATTATGTATTTCATAAAGTTTACTCTAGAAGCTAGAAATAAACTAAGGGCTTCTATTAGATATAATTATAATAGGGAAACCTATATACTAGAAGATATAAGTATTACTATACTATAGGTTATATCCTATATACTACTATTAGTTACGGCCTACCTATAAGTACAGACCGCTCCCGAGCGCCTATGCGCAGAGGCTCCTAGAAAATATAAATCTATTACACTATATTATATTACCTCTTATTCCTATAATATCTAGTAATATAACTATAGTTACTTCGATTTATATAACTAATGTAGTTAATTACCTTATAATAGTAAATATGATAATAGGCAAATAAGCCGCTCTTATGTTTTTTTTAGAGATTATTTAATACTAATACCCTATTACTAACGCGCTTAACTACACCGCTACTAATATACGCGCACTAATAGGGCTTTTTATAACTTCGAGAGATCCCGCAAGGGATTACTATTACTAACGCCGCTAACGCTAATATTATAATATTAATATATACTATAGGACCCTTTATAATAGCTATTAATTAAGACCCTTTTAGTAGGCTAGTCTTATTCTATACCTCTACTACTACCCTACTATAAATATAGCGCCGCTAACTTTTATAATAAGAACGTATTATATCGCTATATATTTATAAATAACTATAATTAATAACGCTACTGCTATAAACTCTACTATATAAACTTCCCTTTATATAACGCTCTCTTTTAGTATATTTATAACCCTTCGCTATACGCGCAAGAGAGCTCCTAGCCCTACTCTACGCGAGTTAGTATCCTTCTAAAAGGTTCTAAATCCCCTTATACTAATACCTATACTAATACTAAAGTAACTAAGAAGTCTATGCTGCTATTCCTATAAAGTCTCTACCGCGCTACTACCCTTATTAGCTAAGCCGCCTCCCTTCTTATTACTCCTCTTTACCTACCTATACCTAGTTAATAGCCCGCGCCCCTTTAGCTACGCTACTTTAAGCTATATATACTAGCGCCCCTACTACTT
Source organism: Colletotrichum ledebouriae (assembly GCA_036785755.1). Lineage (NCBI taxonomy): Eukaryota > Fungi > Ascomycota > Sordariomycetes > Glomerellales > Glomerellaceae > Colletotrichum > Colletotrichum ledebouriae. The sequence goes on from JAVHLU010001703.1 coordinate 5,582, forward strand.
TAAAGCACCCCTATCCTATAAAGGCTACCCCCCCTACGAACTACCCCTATATTACTAATAGTCCTAGCTACCTCTATATTATTAAGATCTAGCTTTAGTTATAATATACCTTTCTAACTACTACCTACTATAATATTATAGCGCTTATACTCCTATAAGATATATTATATAATAATAAGGAACTTTAACTTTAGGGAATTTAACTATATAAGCTTTACTAACTATAGGATAGATAATAAGAACTCTATAAGTAATAAGGACTCTATAAGTAATAAGGACTCTATAAGTAATAGGGAGAGCTCTATAGGTAATAATAATAATAAGGAAAACTCTCTATCTAAGGGCTTTAAAAATAGTTTAAGTACTACTAACGCCGCTAATTATAGCTATAGCGACGCTAATCTTAATAAGCGTGCTAAATATAGTAGTAATAATACTACTAGTAATAATTATACTAACTATAATAATAAAAATACCGCTAGTAATAACTACGCTATTAAATATAGCGAGGGCTATATAAGTAACCGCAACCGCAAGGCTAAATATAGCAATAGCTACGCTACTAATAGCCACGCTAATAACTACGTTAATAGCTATAGTAATAGTTATACTAATAGCTATAGCAATAGCCATAATAATAACTACGCTTTAGAGGGTTATTATAGTAATAAGACGGACTATTAATTATTTAACCTATAGATTTACCCCCTTCGCACCGCCTCGGGCGCGCGAAGCTATAAGTTATAGGAATAGGTTATCGCTATTAATTACTATACTATAGTATTATTTACCTACGCGTAGCGCGCGCGCGCGTATAGTAATAGGGATTATTACTCTTTTATAGAGGGGTAGATATCACTATACTATAGGTTATATCCTATATACTACTATTAGTTACCGCCTAGCTATATATATAGACCGCTCCCGCGCGCCCACGCGTGGAGCCTCCTAGATAGTATAAATCTATTATACTATATTATATTACCTCTTATTCCTATAACAATAAGTATAATATAACTAAGCGAGATCCCGCGTTATAATAGTTTTATAATGGCCTCTAGCCACTGCATAGTGATTTTACCTGCTTAAGTGCAACAGACCTTCTAACTCCACGCCTCCTGATAATATATAGCCTTCGGTCACGTGATCCTCTCCTAACCATAGCCGCACTTATATATACCCGTTATACTAGATAGCCTCACGATCTTTAACTTTATATTAATAATATAAGGAAGAGGGAGAGGCATAAGGCCCTGCTCGTAGTAGTAGAGCTTCTTATACTTCTAGCTATAAGAACCTCTTAGGAAAGACCTCTTTAGTTAAGGAGTTACTTCTTATATAGTAGCGTTTATAATACCTTTAGCACCTTACTAGAAGGTTAACCTTTTAGGTTAAGAAGTTATCTTATATAGTAGCTTTTATAATACCTTACTAGAAGGTTTAGCGAGGGCGTTTCTAGGCTATGAGAGCCTTAGTAGCCTATTTAGCTCTAATATAATTAGCCCTAGTATAGCGCGCGTCTAACTTTATATAGTAATATTTAGAGGGTTTACTTATAGGTAGTAGGAACGTATAGGGTTCTTATATTATTTTCTTTAACTAGTAGAGGGTATAGGTTAAAATACCTATATAGTATTTCCCGAATTATACCTGCAAACTAGGTGAATTTATCATAGTCTTTTTGCGAAGGGGCTGCGGCGTAATTCCGAACTCAATAGTTTTATAATAGGGGAGGGAGACTATTTTTTTAATAGGCAGTATATTATTATAAATATATTATTATACTTATAGCGATTAGGTAAGTATAATATAAAGTCTATTATAATATATTCCTAGGGGTAGTCTAATATTAGTAGGGGCTTTAACTCGCCTAGGGGCTTATCTCTTAGTTTCTAAGCCTAGTAGTAGGTATAGTAATTATAAATATACTACTTAATATTAGTAGTTAGCTAGGGCTAAAAGTAGTACTCCTTTAGAAGCTTAATAATCTTATTTTAACTTAGGTATATTATAAGCTTTTAAGTATAGGCTTTATAGATTAATTTTATATATAGGTCCTCTTCCTTAGGTATTATAAGCTTCTTATGTATTATTAAGAGCCTATCTTATATTTTCTAGCGCTCCTTTCTAATAGTAATAAGTATTTTTAGCGCCTTAAGTAATAATATATTAGGCTTCTAGTTAAGCTAGAGGATCTATTTAACTAAGAGGTATCCCTTTAGCTTATTTTCTAGTTTAAGTATACCAATAGCTACTATAGGGCGGTCTAGGGTATCCTCTAGTAGCTTATATAGCTTATGTATTACTTCTAGAGATATATAAGTAGGTAATAGTAATACCTAAGTATAATCTAACTTATAGATAGCTTACTAGGTTTAGAGGTCCTTATTCTTTTATAAGAGAGTATTAGCTAGTATATTTTTATATCCTAGGTAGTACTAGATATAAAAGTTAAAACTAGTTAGAATATCTAACTAGTAGGCTTAGTAGATATTTAAGAGCTATTTAGTTATAAAGTAGAGTAGTAGTTAATAGTTTATAATAACTTTAAAGCGCTAAGTAACTACTAAGAGTTTAGCTCTCTATTCTTCTAATATTATAATAATGATAAATATCTTATAGTTATAAATAGATTAATTTATCTCTATTAGTAATATCGTTTTCAAGAAATAAGCTATAAGGTGTCATAAACTATTATTAGTTTACTATTAGAAGAGAGTAGTAGTATAGAGAGACTTAGAGGTATCTATCTTAACCTAGGTTAGTAGTTTAGGCTTCTAGTAGTATAGGATAGGGGCTAATATTAGGGCCTTCTTTAGCGTTATAAATATTACCATATAGTTATTATTAAATTTAAAACGGGCGTCTTTAGCTACAAGCTTAGTAAGTAGCTAAGTACTCTTTCTATAGTTTATAATAAATTACTAATAGAAGTTATAAAACCCTAAGAAGGACTAGATACTATATATTATAGTTAGTAGCTATTAGTCTTTTACTATAGAAACCTTCTTAGGGTTAGAGCTAATCCCTTTAGTTATAATAATAAACCCGAGGTAGCGCGTTATAATTATACTAAATTCATACTTCTTAATATTAGCCTAAAGTCCTACTTAGCGTAGTTAGTTAAGGATCTTCTTAATATATTCCTTATACTAGAGGGGGTCTTCTAAGTAAAATAGGATATTATCTATATATATTATATAGAAATCGTCTAGGTATTCTATGAGTATATTATTTATATACTATTAGTACGTCGCTAGGCTGTTATATAGCCTAAAGGGTAGAATATTATACTTATAGGAGCTATATTAGGTATAGAATATTATTAAGTCCTCTAAGTTAGAGTAAATACGAATTTAATAAAATACCTAGTAGATATTAATCTTTATAAATACTTTAGCTTAGCTAAATTAGGTTAATATCTTATTAATTAGAGGTAATAAATACTAGTCTTTCTTAGTAAACCTATTTAGCTTTTAGAAGTTAATATAGAATTATAAGTAGCTATTAGCTTTTTAGATAAATAGTATTAGAGATATAAATAGAGTATTACCTAGTATTATAAAGCCTTTTTTTTAAGTTCTTAAGGAGGTATTATTAGGTCGCCTTAAGTTCTAGTAGTAATTACTTATATAGTAGGTAAAAAGTTAATTATTCCTTCATACCTAGCTTTAATTTAATTTAGTGGTTATAAGGGTAGTAGAGAGGTAATATATTACTAGTAGTCTTATTAAAATAATCTTTCTAGCCTTAGAGGTAGGGTAGAAGCCTCTTATTAATTAGGTATTACTTTTTAGCTTTATTAACCTCTAGTAGGCTTATACTTTTCTTTTCTTCCTCTTACTTATTAGTAATTATTAGGTTAAGCTTATATAGCAATATAGAGCTTAATTTAATATTAATATACTTTAGGTTTCTCTCGAACCCTATAGCGCTAATAAGCGCTATATTAAAGTCTTTCTTTACTTATTAGGCTTTAGGGCTAAGGGGTCTAGGCCTCTAATATAGTATTAGCTAGGTTCAATTAGCTATTCGCTCCCTTTCATACTATATTTATCTTCTATAAGTTCTTACTATATCCTAAGTCCTTAAGTATATTACTTCGCTATAAGATCTTTATAGGGGCTTTTATCTTACTTCCCGCAGCCCTTTAGGCGTTATAGAGGTATTCCTTAGCTTTAAATATAGCTTAATAGCGCTCTATATTAATTTAATACTTAATATTAATTTTAGTAGGATAAAGGAGGTTCTTAGCGTTCTATTTACTATTTAAGAGAGGTCTTAGACTATAGGGGTATCGCTTAGCTAGTATAAGCGCTAATAGCGTATATCTATACTAGTATTATAGTAATTAAACTATAATAAGCTAGGGATAAGGTTATATCTCTCTATATTAAGTTAGAGGAGGGGTATTTATATTAATTCTTAGTAGTCTATTTATCTATAAGTTATTTATACCTTAGTTATAATATCTAATAGCTTACTTTTAAAGCTAGTAGCTAGGATAGGGTATTATAACTTATTATATTTAATATAATAAAAGTCCCTTAGTAAGGGGGTTATATAGGTATTTTTAAAGGTATAGCTATTTACTCTAGTATTAAGAAGGGCTCTAAGATAAATATTATATTTTCTATAAACTAGACTAACTCTTTCTCTAGCGGTTTATTATTAATTCGTTATTATAAGTTAATAGATATTATTACTAATTATTAATCTCTTTAGGCTTCCCCTAGTAAGGAGTCTACTTTTACTAGGGGCTCTAGTTTTCTACTAGCTCTAAGTTATTATTAGTAATCTTAATAAGCTTAATAATACTTATAATAGCTCTAGCTCTCTTATAAGGGTAATCCTATAAGGTATAGCTAGTATTCCTATAGATAGAATAAGCGCCTTAGTTATAAAGTTATAAGAGACTAGCTTCCGGTGGCTGGCCTATATAAGCGTATATGTGGTGCATTCCGGCACGAAGTGCGCGGAATAGCGGATCTTTTATATATAGCGTAATAGGTTATTATATCGCTATAGTATATTACCCGAAGCGTTATAGCTTTCTACGTACTTCGTGGGTCTTCTAGACTTAGCCCTTTTAGCAATATAGAGGTTAGGGTTTGAATCCCGCCTACTATGGTATTTTAATAGCGGATAGTAGGGCTATGCGCTAGCGTAGTCCTAAGTTAGGCTTAGAGGGTATATATATAGCGACGTTAGTTACGTAGACCTTGTGGTCTATATATACTTATCTATCTTATCTCTAATGCGCTTAAGGGACTAAGCGCTTAGAGTAGGGGGTAATTATAAGAGACTAGCTTCTAGTAGCTGGCCTATATAAACGCATATGTAGTGCATTCCGGCACGAAGTGCGCGGAATGGCGGATCTTTTGCGCATAGCGCAATGGGTTATTGCATCGCTGCGGCATACTACCCGAAGCGTTATGAAAGTTTCTTATATAAAGCCTTAGGGATATAGCTCTAGTTAGTATAAGCTTTTATATAGGGGTTTCCTCTACTAGAAGATTTAGCGCGGACTACTAGAGCGGGGCTTTATATAATAGTTTAATTAGCTAAGTGAGTATTAGAAGGTATTATAATATAAGCTATAATATAAACTTAAGTAATATAATCCTAGAAGTTAAGAGCGCTATTTACATATTAAATAGAGTACTAGTTCTAGAGGGAGGTAAGTAGCTTCTTATAGAACTTCTAGTACTATTAAGACTCTAAGAGTTTAGCTTTATAAATAAGTTTAGTAAAAATAGCTTATTTAATTTAGATATCCTTAAATAAGATAGTAAGGGTATTAAGCTTTATCTAAGCCTTATTATACTAAACTAAGTTAATAAAGATACCTTTTAGCTCTTTAATAAGCTATTCTACTATAGTAATTTAAGGCTAATCCACTAAGAAGAGAGGGGATAAAATATTATAAGTAGTTCCTCTAAGATATAAAAGTATATACTTAAAGCTTTAGGACTAATTATAATACTCTCTACTATTAAGGAGTATTTTAATATAAAAGAGCTAAGTATTAAACTTTAAATACTTAGGATTAATACTCTTAGTACTTATAAAGATAGGGACTTTAGGTATCTGAGTAGACTAGGTATTATTATTATTAATAATTAATAAGAGCGAGCTAGAGCGGACCTAAGTCTTAAGGTATATTATTTAGTTAAGGATTACCTAAAGTATAGCGCTATAATTACTAAAGGGAGGGTTTGTTAGGGGAGGTATAGTAGTTATATTATATTTAAAATACTAAAGTAAGGCTTTATTAGTATCCCTTACCTTATCCCGCTCCTTAGTAATAATAATAGCGTTATATTAAGCCTAATTACGCTCTTTATTAGTAGCGCTTAAGTATAGTAGACTACTTAGTATTATTACTAGTAATATAGGTATTATCTAAATGCTCCTAGATCTCTTAATCCTTATATTCTAGGTATAGGGTAGTATTATAAAGTATATAAAGGCTATTACTTATAATAGTATATCTAGTATATAAGGCTTAAGACTTAGTACCTTAAGTAGCTCTCTTTATAAGCTAGTTTTAAATCTAAGTAAGGGCTAAATTAGGGTATTCTAAAATAACTATATTATATTATTAAAAGTAAGAGTAACTTTGTAATTTTTACCTAAGTAATTATAATTAATAATAAGGAGGTTAGAGAACTTCTATAATTTAATAATAGCGCTCTAGGCTAGGCTCTTATATCCCTCCATATTAAGGTCTATAAATAGGCCTTTAATAGGCTGCTCGTATATAGGCTTATTTAGGTTAAAAGCCTTTAGGTCCTTATATAAGGGGGTATTATAATTAGGTAGCGTAGTATAGCGATATTAAAGAGCCTTAATATAAGGCTCTAGGAGCCTCTAGTATATATAAGCGCGGTTATAGCGTTATAACTATAGCTAGCTAGTTATAACTTATTTAGTATATTAATGATAAAGTAGAGGGGGGGTATTAATTAATTTTAATTAGTCGGTTAGTATAGATTAGGTAGCTTAGCGCTTAGTTAGGTACTATACTTATATTAGTTAATTAATAGAGTAGGGGTAATAATTAATTAAGATATTATACTTTTATCTCTAGAGAATACATAGACAAATATAAAATAGTATTATAAATAGTAAATAAGTAAAGGTTAATATACTTTAATTACGCTATATTAAGTAGATTCTATATTAAAGAAGGGAAAAGTCTATCTATAGCCTAGCGTAGCCTTCCAAGGGCTAAAGGCTCGCCTAGGGATCACGTGACTTAGCGGTCACGTGACCTGAAATTTAGGTAGGTCTAACCTAGCGCTATAATACTTAGCTTAGGAGTATTAAAACTTATCTTAACTTAGTTAGGGCTTAGTAAGTATATTAACTTTATCTATATCTATATATTTGATTAAGAATAACTATTTAGCTTCTTTATTATTCTTAGTATTATCTAGGCGTAGCGCCTATTAGGGCTTTATTAACTTAACAATATTACTATAATAATCTCTAATATTCTCTTAGTTTATCTCTTATAAGTTATCCTTCTACTTATTAATATTACTACTAATTCTTCAGTTTTACTAAATTAAATATCTTATATAGTAATAACTTATTATTTAGCTAGGTATTATATTTAATATAAGTTAGAGGAGGTATAGCCTATAAGGTATGTAATCTAAGCCCTTAAGTTAAGGCGCCAGAGTTAGTTCTTATATATCTAGGCTTAGCTAGTTATTATAAAGACTTTATGGCCTCTGGCCACTGCATAGTGATTTTACCTGCTCAAGTATAACAGACCTTCTAACTCCGCGCCTCCTGATAATATATAGCCTTCGGTCACGTGATCGTAACTCTCCTAACTATAGCCGCACTTATACGTGCCCCACTAGATAGCCTCACGATCTTTAACTTTATATTAATAATAACGTGGTTTTTGATTATTTAATAGACTATAAAACTATTAACTTTTCCTCTCGCGTACTACCTACGCTGCTATTAAATACCGCCTCTATTACCGCTTTATCCGCTAGAAGTCGTTACTATCTTTATAGCTATACTATTATTAGCAACGCTCTCTCTATATCAAAGTAGTTAGTATAAGCCGTACTTACCGACGTTCCCCTAAGGGGCCTAGGCTACCTCTACCTTAATAGTGCGGAGGACCTGCTTAAAGAAGGGCTACTCTATAGGGTATATAACGACCTACCTAGCTTTTACTACTAAGTCCGCTTACTTAGCTATAATATAATAGCAAGTATCCCCTCTAGGGGTATTAATAAGAGCCCTCTTAAGGGCTATATTAATAATATGCTCTCTATATATAACGGAGTAGTTAAAGAAGGAGCGGGTTTTATTAATTATATTAATACTAAACTCTCTAGTAAGCTCTTATACGTTATTAGTATTAAAGGGCGTGCCTCGCGCGGGCTTAGCGTTTTTATATATAGGGTCTAGTATTAATATAGTTAAGGGATAAGGAAGAGGGAGAGGTATAAGGCCCTGCTTATAGTAGAACTTCTTATACTTCTAGCTATAAGAACCTCTTAGGAAAGACCTCTTTAGTTAAGGAGTTACCTCTCGTATAGTAGCGTTCGCAATACCTTACTAGAAGGTCGACCTTTTAGGTTAAGGAGTTATCTTATATAGTAGCTTTTACTTTTAGTACCTTGCTCGAAGGTCGACCTTTTGGGTTAAGGAGTTATCTTATATAGTGGCTTTTCTAGGCTATGAGAGCCTTAGTAGCCCGTTCGGCTCTAATGTAATCGGCCCTAGTGTGGCGCGCGTCTAACTCTATGCGAGGGTTTGCTTGCGAGTAGTAGGAACGTATAGGGTTCCTATATTATTTTCCTTAACTAGTAGAGGGTATAAGTTAAAATACCTATATAGTATTTCCCGAATTATACCTGCGAACTAGGTGAATTTGTTGTAGTCTTTTTGCGAAGGGGCTGCGGCGTAATTCCGAGCTTAATAAAGACTTTATAACTATACTAATATAGATAAGAGATATTTAGTATAGTAATATTACCCTTTATAAGTCTATATAGGAGCTTATATAGTATCTTCTTGCCCCTTAATTAAAATAGAGTATAATTATAAGTATATATCGCTACTTTATAGATTTCTCGCTATAAGTATAGTAGTAATTTCAGTAATATAAAAAGATATCTAGCCTTCGCTTTTATAATTATAGTAATCCTTTCTTCTTTATTATTTTAAGCCTAGGTATTTAATATAAATAGCTTAATTTAGATACTAAGTATTGAAATAAGCTCTTTAAGTTCAAGGTATTTTAAGATCTAATTATTATACTTAAACGCCTTATTTATTATACTAAGTTCTATCTCGAGGTAGTTAATAAACTAAGTAAATACCCTTATTAAGGTTCTTATTAATTAATCCTTAAGGTAGTAATTCTAGGTATAATCTAATATCATCTATCATCTAAATATAAATAGTAATAGGGTTATAAAGCCTCTATACTCTTATTTAAATAAGTAAAACTCTAGGGCTATTTATCTCCCTAGTATTAATATAATAATACCCCCCCAAGCATTTAGCGGACTTAGTATATTATCTTCCCTAGCTTATAAGTATTATAATCTATTATGATAATAGGTATCCTGCTTTTTACTCTCGCTCTATATATTATTACCTCTAATTAGTATATAATAGCCTCTCTAGTTTAGCTAAGTTATAAGTACTAGTAACTATAACCCCCTTTTTAAGGCTTTCTTCTTATTAATATAGTATATATATTATATGATAGAGGAGTTAGCACGACGTTATTGTAAAATGCTACTTAGGTTTTCTTTAGCCCGTACTTAAGAATATACTAATTATAAATATCTAGGATCTTTGCTATATAGGTCCTATTATATTATTAAAAGTATTACTAATCCAGTTTATTATTCTAGTATATCTCCTTTTTCTTCAAGTATCTATAAGATATAAGATTACTTATTATTATGTTATAGTATATAATATTATTAAGGTAGAAAGTAGATTAATACCCTCTTAGTTTAATGATATATATAGCTATAGATCTACATCTTTTAATAAGTATTAGCTTAGATCTTATAAAAATAAAGTCTTTATTATAAATATTATAGAAGGTTTTAAACTAAGTAAGGTTATTTAGAATATAAACTATTAATTCTAAATCTAGTAATACTAATTTATATAGCTTATAGTTATAAGCTATTAAAAATACTACTCCCTTAGGTCTAGTCCTTTCTTCATATCTTATTAAGAGTTATTAATCCTTTATAGAGATTTTCAAATAGTTAATATTATTTATTAATTCCCCTTTATATTACTCCTTAATTAGTCTTATAATAGCCTTATTTAGAGTCTAATAGTTTAGCGCCTTATTAATAAAGATATATTAGTACTTAAATAAGGGGTAGTAAAATATAGAGTTTACTTTATACTTACTAGTTCTCTTCTTCTACTTATCTTATTCGTTATTAGACTTTTTACTAGTTTATTTCTTTCTTAAATTACTTCATAGTTAGAGAGGCTTCAATATATATAAATAGGATATTAGTTGTTATTAGTTTAAATACTTCTCCCTTAATAATATATAACTTAGAGCTTACTAGATTAACCTTATAAGAGATCTCTCTATATATACTCTTAATAAGATTGGAGAACTTTAAAGCTTTATTACTAGTATTCTTTCTATAAGTTAACTTATATACTATTACTTATTAAGTTCGGAATTACGCTGCAGCCCCTTCGCAAAAAGACTATAACAAATTCACCTACTTTATAAGCATAATTTAGGAAATACTATATAGGTATTTTAACTTATACCCTCTACTAGTTAAGGAAAATAATATAAGAACCCTATATATTTCTATTACTTACCAGTAAACCCTCGTATAAGGTCGGATATATGCTATACTATCGCTAATTATATTAGAGCTAAATAGGCTACTAAGGCTCTCGTAGTAATACCCTTATTAAACCTTCTAGTAAGGTAAAAGCTATTATATAAGATAACTCCTTAACTTAAAAGATTAACCTTATAATAAGGTACTAAAGGTGCTATAAAAGCTACTATATAAGATAACTCCTTAACTTAAAAGGTTAACCTTCTAGTAAGGTATTATAAATATTATTATATAAGAGGTAACTCCTTAACTAAAGAGGTCTTTCCTAAGAGGTTCTTATACCTAGAAGTATAAAAGGCTCTATTATTATAAGTAAGGCTTTATACCTCTCCCTCTTCCTTATCCTTATCTCTTAACTATATTAATACTAAACCCTATATATAAATATACTAAGCTTAAGTAAGATATACCTTTTAATATAAATAATATATAGGGGATTACTAGAGAGTTTAACCTTAATATAATTAATAAAACCTACTCCTTTATTAACTACTCTATTATATATAGAGAGCGTATTATTAATATAGCCCTTAAGAGGGCTTACTTTAATACCCCTATAGGGGACTCTATAAGGTATAATAGTATTAGAGCTAAGTAAGTAAACTTAGTAGTAGAAGTTTAATAAGTTATTATATACCCTATAGAGTAGCCCTTCTTTAAGTAGGTCCTCTATATTACTAACGTAGAAATAACCTAGGCAGCCTAGGCCTATTAGGGAAACGTTAGTAAGTATAGCTTACGCTAACTATAATATATAGAGAGCGTTACTAATAATAGCATAATAAAGATAGTAATAACTTCTAGTAGATAAAGCGGTAATAGAGGCGGTATTTAATAGTAGCGCGGGTAGTATATAAGAGTATAAGTTAATAGTTTTATGGTTTCAATAATTAAAAACCACGTTATTATTAATATAAAGTTAAAGATTATAAGGCTATAGGTACGTATAAGTATAGCTATAGTTAGGAAGGTAGTTAGTAAGATCACGTAACCGAAGGCTATGTATTATTAGGAGGCGCGGAGTCAGAAGGTCTGTTATACTTAAGCAGGTAAAATTACTATGCAGTGGCCAGAGGCTATACTATTACTTATAATATAAGGGGTATTTAATAAGTAATATAAATCAAGTTATTAAATTATTCTAACTTATCATTACTCTCTATTATTTAAATAGCTCTTAGCTTTAATATAACTACCTTATACTTTATAATCTTTTAAAGGTTACTTTTTATATTATAATCTTCCCTTTATAAGGAATTTAAAGGACTTTAATATATATCTCTCTAATAGCTCTAAGCTAATAGATCTTATTAATCTCTACTCTTACTCTTAATTAAATAATACTCTTAGTTATTAAATTCTCTAGGATAAAGTAAGTTTAATAATACTTAGGATAAACTATCTCTTAAATATAGTTCTTAAACTAGATTATAACCTTATATAACCCTTTAATTTATTTTATCTTGTTCTTATTTATTAATATATATATAATATATATATATTAGTCTCGCTTTATTAAGTTATTAAATAATCTAGCTAGGTTAGACTTAATAGAGGATACTTATCCTAAATCTACTTAAGTAATTATTTATATAGAAGTTAATAATACCTTTAAATTACTATAATAAGTATTGATTACTAAGAAGTTAGCTTTCTAGAGGTAGTTCTAGAATTTTAGCTTTATTAAAGGGATTCTTAAAATAGCTTTAAGGTTCTCTTTCTTAATATTATCTAAGTTAATATACTTTTATAGTCCTATTAACTTAAGCTTATACTAGGTTTAATTTTATTAAAAGAGCTAATTATTTAGATTACATAGCTTTAATAAGAAGCTAAAGGCTCTAGAGGCTCTAGAGATATTAGTAGGTATAGGCTTACTATAAGCTTATATATCAAGAATATATAAATAAATTTAATATTATAGATTTATTTAAGTAGCTTTAATTAGTATTATATGTAAAGATTAGACTATTAAGTGCTAAATTATATAGTATAGGGCATAAAAGTAATCAAAAATTAATATATAACTCTTATAAAAACTCTATATATAGATCTAGGCGGAATATATACTAAAAACTAGCTAATATAGATATTACCCGATTTAGCTAGATTTCGCGCTGCTTTTGCGCGTATATTATACTCTACTATACGCGCCTAGGGGGTCGATTTAATGGGCTAAGATGCTATTAGCTATAGCACTACGCCTATAGGTAGGGCCCGCTCCTTTATAGTACCTTAGTTATTAGTAGAGTATTTATTATTATAATATCTAACTAGCTTAGCTCTTCCTATACTCCAAAATATAAGTAAGCTAGGCTTATTAAAGTACTTATTAATAGTAATATTATTCGAGATAAAGTATCTCTACTATTATTACTAATTATAAGTAGTATTAACGTTATTTTATATACTTTTTATAATTATACTTAAATAGTCTTATACTCCTTAAGCTTTTTCTACTAAGTTAATTATAGCTTTCTAATCTTATATTAAAGATCTATAAAAGCTTTAGCTTAAGGCTCTATTACTTCTATATCTTATAGTATAGCTATTATAACTATAAGTAACTTTATAAGCTTCTTAGAAATAAAAAAAGTCTATATAATATATATATTAGATTAGATAATTATATACTAGTAGTTTTATTATTCTAATAATTACTATAATAAGTAATTTAAATTTATAAAGTTATATTAGTTATATTACTATATAAAAATAAGGATCTTATATATAATTAAGAGTTAGAAACTAGGGTTAAATAAGCTTATTAATTGTAGTTATATAAGTAAAGCTATCCTTATACCTAATTATAATACGACCCGCGCTCCTATTAGATGCTTCTATATACTATTAAGCCCTTATACTACGTATTACGCCTCTAACCTATATGCGGCTTAATATTAAGCTACGCGCAGCCCACCTATTGCAATATAGCGCCGTTTATAGTTATAATTTATAACACCTTGTGTAACGATACTACTATAAATAGTAGGTATCATAAGATAGGAAAAAACTTTCTTATATTATAATAACTACTACGGGGGACCTTATAGGGGTCTTTATACCCTAATCCTAGGTACTCTAATATTCTATAAATATATTAATATTATATAATATACTAGATATATCTATATATTATAATACCCTCCCTTAACTAGTATATTATTAATTTAGCCTACTATATTACTCTCTTAAAACCTTAGCGCTCTACTCCCAAAGTTATTGTAACTTTTAAAGTTATTATAACTTCCTAATTAGGTAATCCTAAATACTAACTATAGTATTTATCTAAATCTAATATACCCTAACCTAAGGGGTATTATAAATATCCTAGATCAATAGGATCCTTCCTCGCGCATATACCGCGCGCGTATAGGGCCCTCCCCTCGCGGGATCCCACCTCCCCTTAAGGCTTCATCGTGAAGCCTTCTCTCTTGGGGAAGCCCTATTATCGCAGCATGTAACAACCCTCGCTAGCAGGGCTCTGTCGTGCGCCCTCTAGGCTTTGTATTGTCGCTGCGGGACGATACCAGGGCTCTCGGGAGCCCATATGGTGGTGCTAGTGGGGTAGCTTTGGGGTCTCCTACCCGTTCTAGGAAGCAAGGCGTACACGTAACCGCAGCTTAGGCGTAAGCTAGGCGTATAACCTATAATAATATTACTATAAATAGTAGGTATTATAAGATAGGAAAAAACTTGCTTATATTATAGTGATTACTATAGGGGACCTTATAGGGGTCTTTATACCCTAATCCTAGGTACCCTAATATTCCGCAAACGTACTAGTATCACATGATATACCAGATGCATCCATATGTCGTAACACCTTGCCCGATGCACGTGCCTTAGAAATAACGAAATCGCACCATCCCGGCCATACCCCGCTGACTAAGCGATCCTAACAAGATCAGATAACGATGGGCCCTGAGCTAAAACGGGTCGGGACGCGTTCCATTGGAACATGCTTACCCAAATCCAGTTCCAGTCCTTGAATGGAGCCAAGTTTTGGCCCCCTTAAGCCTAGAGTATTCACTTCGACATCACATTGCCTTTGGTCATTTACGACTTATCCCAAATTTCGCTGCAGAGCCCAAGAGCTTTTAGCAACCATGGCGACCGGCGTGGATGCAAAGCTGCTCAAGTCTACGAAGTTCCCCCCGGAATTCAACCAAAAGGTTGACATGCAAAAAGTCAACCTTCAAGTGATGAAAAAGTCTGGTTGATGGCGTCAACCCGCAACTTGAGTTTGCTGACCTGGTTTTCTCCCAGATGGATCGCAAGCAAAATCTCCGACATCCTCGGTAGCGAGGACGATGTTGTCATTGAGCTTTGTTTCAATTTGATCGAAGGCTGCAGATTTGTTAGTCAAGTCTCTTTGCGACTATGCGGCTTCGACTTGCTAACAACCCACAAGCCCGACATCAAATCTCTTCAAATTCAGCTTACCGGCTTCTTGGATAAGGATACGGCGCCGTTTTGCAAGGAGCTATGGAAGCTGTGCCTGAGCGCCCAAACTAGCCCCCAAGGCGTTCCAAAGGAGCTTCTCGAGGCAAAAAAGCTAGAGTTGATACAGGAGAAGGTCTGCAACTTCTTGATAATTTCTGATGAACGTGACTGACCATGGATTCAGATCGAAGCTGGTCGTGCCGCAGACGAAGCTCGCCGCCGACGCGAAGATGCCGAACGACGAGAACAAGATATGAGCCGGCTGAGGGATCGCGAGCGTGATGATCGCGGCCGTGGCCGTGGGGATACATGGCGTGGTCATCGCGGCGACAGGGAAATTGAACAAAGGGGCAGACACGGGGGACACTTTGGCGAAAACAGATCGAGATCCACGGCACCAAGATATCGCAACGAGCGGGACAGAGGCTCTTTTCGCGGGTCACAACGTGATAGCTACGTCCCCCGAGACCGCCGCACGACTGGCAGAGCCTCAGGACGTCGACGCGGTGCCTCTCGCTCGCCCTCAGTTGCATCTGCGTCATCTAGGTCCACCTCTCGAAGCCGCAGCGCGTCAAGCCGCGGATCCCCTTCACCGCCAAGAAAGTCCCGGCGAGACCGCAGCTCATCCCCCATTCGACCCCCAAGAAGCCGCTCCATGTTGCCCAGGCGGGGTGCTGCAAGCCACCGGGACCCCCGACGAAAGCGAAGTCTGTCGGAGAGCCGCTCGGCCGCATCACCTTCGCCCGGCAGACGACCTGCCACGAAGCGGCGCAGATATTCTTCTTCTCAAAGCCGCTCTCCCAGTGGTCGCAACAGATCTCGGAGCAGATCGCTCAGCAGCGCGTTTTCGCAAAGCCCGACGTCTTGCAGCAGGAGCCCGAGGAGACGCCGTAGTCGAGGAGTTACTCTTGACCATTTGGCTCGGGACGGTACTCGAGGAAGACATCGTAGTAGTAGTAGTGCTCCTCGCTCGCCGGGTGTCCAGGCACGCAGCAGAAAACCGGGGGAAGAAGGCAAAGAACATCTTGGTCGAAGGCGTGAACCAGATGAGGCGACCGAGACTAGACGTCACAGCAGGTCGTCAGTCTCAGCAAGGTCAGACCATGACGTAAAATGAGAGGAGGACAGATCTCCCGCCAGGAGAACAAGTGAAGCTCGAGAATTGGCTCTCGTGCCAAGGGCGGAGTGTAACCATCTACGAAGGTCTGTCGACCACAAATACATACGAGATACCATTGGTTAATTGCAAGGGCCAAGGACAGGATCGGCATTCGGACGCACGTTGCCTCCGATTTCATGCGTTGACTGTATTTCGCTGGCCTCGCAATTATTATTGCCGAACTAGAACTCTTCAATCGTAATCATTCTCACGCATACCATTGTATAATGGCTCGTCATCTCGTCTAGCCTTTCGAAAACATTGCATAAGTAGCAAGGATGAAAAGCGGCAAAGCCAACAAGAAGAAGAAGATTGAATAGTAAACCTCCACTGGACTCTCTGGTGCATGTAATTGTCTTCATGCCAAAGGGTTTAGTTAATCAAGGGCTCAGGTGCAGAAGGGGAGCTTGCTTTATTGAGGCATACGGCAGACGGCTGGATATTGCAGTACTGTTGCCTTAGTAAGCAAGTGAAGTGGAAATCGGCAAAAGATGTAGGTCCTATCAAATCGACCCCCTGGGCGCGCGCAGTGGAGCACAACATGCGCACAAAAGCAGCGCGAAATCCAGCCTAAATCAGGTAATATCTACTTTAGCTAGTTTTAAGTATAAATTCCGCCTAGACCTATATATAGAGATTTTAAGATAATTATATATTAAATTTTAAGTAACTTTGATACCCTATATTATATAATTTAATAATTAATAGTTTAAATTTTATATATAGTGTTAATTAAAGCTATTTAAATAAATCTATAGTCTTAAATTTACTTATAGATTATTAATATATAAACCTATAATAAGCCTACCTTTAATAATACCTCTAGAGGCTCTAGCTTCTTAATAAGACTTTATAAACTAAGTAATTAGCCCCTCTAGTATAACTAAACCTAGTATAAGCTTTAGTTAATAAGACTATACGAGTATATTAACTTAGATAATACTAAGAAAGAGGATCTTAAAGTTATCTTAAAAACCCCGCTAATAAAGCTAAAGTTCTAAGACTACCTCTAGAAAGCTAACTTCCTAATATTAAATACCTATTTTAATAAATTAAAGGTATTATTAACTCCTATATAAATAATTACTTAAGGGGACTTAAGATAAGTTTCCCTTACTAAGTCTAAGTTAGCTAGATTATTTAATAATATAATAAAGCGAGACTAGTATATATATATTATATATATTATAATATATAAAAAAGAGTCAAAAGAAATTAAAGAATTATATAAGATAATAACCTAATTTAAGAACTATATTTAAGAGATAATCTATCTTAAGTATTATTAAACTTACTTTATCTTAAAGAACTTAATTACTAAGAGTATTATTTAGTTAAGAGTAAGGATAGGGGTTAATAAGATCTATTAGCTTAAAGCTATTAGAGAAATATATATTAAAGTCTTTTAAATTCCCTATAAAAAGCAGATTATAATATAGAAAGTAACCTCTAAATAAATTATAAACTATAAGGTAGCTATATTAAAGCTAAGAGTTATTAAAGTAGTAGAAAGTAATAATAAGTTAGAATAGTTTAATAACTTTATCTATATTACTTATTAAATACCTCTTACATTATAAGTAATAATACATAAGTTAATTTATAATAAGGATATTAATAATAACACTTTAAAGTTATTTAATCTTATTAAGAGTATATATAGAGACTTTTCTTATATAGTTAACTTAGTAGGCTCTAAGTTATATATTATGAAAGGAGGGGTATTTAAGCTAATTATAAGTAATATCCCTATTTATATATTAAAGCCTCCTTAATAGCGAACTAACTTAAGAAAGAAATAAAATAATGAAAGATTAGAAAACTAATACGATAAGTAGAAAAAGGGAACTAGTAAATATAAAGTATATTCTATATCTTACTACTTATTATTATAGTATTAGTATATCTCTATTAATAAGGCGTTAGATTATTAGACTCTAAATAAGGCTATTATGAGGATAGTTAAGGAGTAATATAAAGGGGAATTAATTAATAAAATTAACTATTTAAAGATCTCTATAAAGGACTAATGACTCTTAATAAAGTACTAAGGAAGAATTAGACCTAAAGGAGTAGTATTTTTTAGTAACTTATAATTATAAGCTATCTAAATTAGTATTACTAGATTTAGGATTAATAGTTTATATTTTAAATAACCTTACTTAGTTTAAAACCCTCTATAATACTTATAATAAAGACTTTATCTTATAAGATCTAAGCTAATACCTATGAAGAGATATAGATCTATAGTTATAGATATAGCCTCTGGCCCCTATGTAGTGATTTTACCTGCTTAAGTGCAACAGACCTTCTAACTCCGCGCCTCCTAATAATACACAGCCTTCGGTCATGTGATCCTCTCCTAACTATAGCCGAAGGTCGACCTTTTGGGTTAAGGATTTATCTTATATAGTAGCTTTCGTAGCACTTTGCTAGAAGGTTTAGCAAGGGTATTGCTATAAGAGCCTTAGTAGCCCGTTTAGCTCTAATATAATAAGCCCTAATATAGCGCGTATCTAACTTTATATAGTAATATTTAGAGGGTTTACTTATAAGTCATAGGAGTATATAGGGTTCTTATATTATTTTCTTTAACTAGTAGAGGGTATAAGTTAAAATACTTATATAGTATTTCCTAAATCATACCTATAAACTAGGTGAATTTATTATAGCCTTTTTATAAAGGGGCTACGGCGTAATTCCGAACTTAATAGTTATAAATATAATTAGATTAGAAAGGTATTAATCTACTCTCTACCTTAATAACGCTATATATTATAATATAATAATAAGGAACCTTATATCCTATAAATACTTAAAGAAAAAGGGGGTATACTAGGATAATAAACTAGATTAATAATACCTCTAATAACATAATAGGACCTATATAGTAAAGGTCCTAGATATTTATAACTAATATATCCTCAGGTATATACTAAAGAAGACCCAAGTAGTATTTTATAATAATATTATACTAATACCTCTATAATATAATATATATACTATATTAAAAAGAAGGAAGTCTTAAAAAGGGAGTTATAACGAGTAGTACTTAAAACTTAGCTACGCTAGAGAGGCTACTATATACTAATTAGAAGTAGTAATATATAAAGCGAGAGTAAAGAGCGGGATACCTATTATAATAATAGATTATAATACTTATAAGGTAGGAAAGACAATACATAAGTCTATTAAACGCTAAGAGAGAGTATTACTATATTAATACTAAGGAGACAAATAACCCTAGATTTTTACTTATTTAAATAAGGGTATAGAGGATTTATAACCCTATTACTATTTATAAATAGACTATTAGGTTATACCTAGGATTACTACCTTAAGGATTAATTAATAAGAACCTTAATAAGGGTATTTACTTAGTTTATTAACTCTCTTAAGAGGGAACTTAATATAATAATCAAGGCGTTTAAGTATAATAACAAGATCTCAAAATACTTAGAACTTAAGGAGCTTATCTAGATATATAGGATTTAAATTAAGCTATTAACGCTAAATACCTAGGCTTAAAATAGTAAAAGAGAGAGGATAATTATAATTATAAAAGTAGAAGCTAGATATCTTTATATATTATTAAAACTATTACTATACCTATAGCTAGAAATCTATATAATGGCGATATATACTTATAATTATACCCTATTATAATTAAGAGGCTAGAAAACGCTATATAAGCTCCTATATAGACCTATAAAGAGTAATACTACTATACTAAATATCTCTTACCTTTACTAGTATAGCTATAAAGTTTTTATAATAACTAGTTAAGCCTAGCTATATAAAACCTAACTCTAGTACTTTAACTTAAGGGCTTAAATTAGATATCTTATAGGCTATGCCTCCTCTAACCTATACTAAATATAGGACCTACCTAAGCGAGAAGTTATTATTACGCGAGATATTTAATTTAATAAAACCTAAAAGTTTAGTAATAATATTAATAAGTAAAAGGTTAACTTATAAGAAATAAACTAAGAGAATATTAGGGACTACTATGATAACGTTATTAAGTTAATGAAGCCCTAATAGGCGCTATGCTAAAATAACGCTAAGAATAATAAAGAAGCTAAATAGTTATTATTAACTAAATAAATAAAAATAGAAGAGGTTAATATACTTACTAAACCCTAGCTAAGTTAAGATAAGTTTAAATACTCCTAAGCTAAGTTCTAGCTTATTACTCTACCCTAATCTCCTCTCTTATTATTCTTCCTAATAATAAAGAATCTTAAGGTAAAGGGGTATAAAGCTAGTATTATTAATACTACTAAATCTAAGAAGTTTAGAATAACCTTAAGGACCTCTTATAAGGTAGCGTTCCTAGTTAATATAAAGCTAAGTAAAACTCTAGCTAGTATAAAGTGTAAGAATACCGAAGGTATATCTTAAAAGTTCTATAATAATCCTATAAGGTTTATATAAACCTTAATAAATAACTATAGTATATATAGTTATATACCCATATAATATCTCTTTAATAATACTT
>JAVHLU010001704.1:0-26562 GCA_036785755.1 Colletotrichum ledebouriae
ATTATAATATTATTCTACTTATAGTAATTATTAAATTTAGCTAATAAATAGCTCTTATAGCTATTAATAATAAGTATCTAGTAGATACCCTTAGTTTAGTTCTTAGTATATTTATTAAAGTATTTAAATTAGTTAAGACCTATCTAATTATCTATCTATCTATTAGTAGTAAGCTTAATAACCTAGTTATTTAGAAAACCTAATTCTATAGTTTAATTAATATAGTAATATATACTCTTAATAATTTTAAATAGAGGAATATACTACCTACCCGAATTAACATATTTAATAACTATAGCTTATTTATAATTACTAGGCTAGATAGAGTTTACTTTACTATATTAATTAGTATATATTATTACTATTAATATAGTAATTATACTTATTATAAAGCTAGTTTTATATAATTATAAAGGTCCTTCTCTTAGATTCTATATTTAGTTATTATATTATATAATAGTAATAACTACTTTAAAATAATCTCTAGGTCCTCTTAAAGAGCCCTTTAATAATTATATAGATAATTAAACTTAGTTTTTAGAGTAAGATATAAGTCTATAAACCGCCTAGCTTATTACTTATTAATGAGCCCATTATTACATACTTATAGTAAGAGATTAGCTATATTTTCTATACTACCGAGGTATAAAGGAAATCCTCTAGTATCTTATTTAATAATATATTAGGGAAGTATTTTCTCCTTAGTTAGATTAAGTTGATATTATTAAGCTTAGATAGGTTTATATTAAGGTTAGGTATTTATTTTATTATATATAAAGAGCTTTTAGGGATATTATAGTTCTTTATTATATATTATATACTTAGCCTTGGCCTCTGGCCACTGCATAGTGATTTTACCTGCTTAAGTGCAACAGACCTTCTAACTCCGCGCCTCCTAATAATACATAGCCTTTGGTCACGTGATCGTAACTCTCCTAACTATAGCTATACTTATACGTGCCCTACTAGATAGCCTCACGATCTTTAACTTTATATTAATAATAACGTGGTTTTTAATTATTTAATAGACTACGAAACTATCGACTTTTCCTCTCACGTACTACCCGCGCCGCTATTAAATACCGCCTCTATTACTACTTTATCCGCTAGCTATGCTATCGTTAGCAACGCTCTCTCTATATTAAAGCAGTCGGCGTAAGCTATACTTACTAATAAGCCCTAAGGGGCCTAGGCCGCCTCTGCCTTAATAGTACGGAGGACCTGCTCGAAGAAGGGCTACTCTATAGGGTATATAACGACCTACCTAGCTTCTACTACTAAGTCCGCTTACTTAGCTATAATATAATAGTAAGTATCCCCTCTAGGGGTATTAATAAGAGCCCTCTTAAGGGCTATATTAATAATATACTCTCTATATATAATAGAATAATTAAAAAAGGAGCGGGTTTTATTAATTATATTAATACTAAACTCTCTAGCGAGCTCTTACGTATTATTAGTATTAAAGGGCATACCTCGCGCAGGCTTAGCGTTTTTATATATAAGGTCTAGTATTAATATAGTTAAGGGATAAAGAAGAGGGAGAGGTATAAGGCCCTGCTCGTAGAGCTTCTTATACTTCTAGCTATAAGAACCTCTTAGGAAAGACCTCTTTAGTTAAGGAGTTACCTCTTATATAGTAGTATTTATAGCACCTTATTAGAAGGTCGACCTTTTAGGTTAAGGAGTTATCTTATATAGTAGCTTTTACCTTTAGTACCTTACTTAAAGGTTAACCTTTTAGGTTAAGGAGTTATCTTATATAGTAGCTTTTATAGCGCTTTACTAGAAGGTTTAGCGAGGGCGTTACTATAAGAGCCTTAGTAGCCCGTTTAGCTCTAATATAATTAGCCCCGGTATAGCGCGCATCCGACTCTATGATATTTAGAGGGTTTACTTGCGAGTAGTAGGAATATATAGGGTTCCTATATTATTTTCCTTAACTAGTAGAGGGTATAGGTTAAAATACCTATATAGTATTTCCTAAATTATACCTGCGAACTAGGTGAATTTATTATAGTCTTTTTACAAAGGGGCTGCGGCGTAATTCCGAGCTTAATATACTTAGCCTTTAGCTTATAGTATATATTAATTAGATCGCTTTAATAATAAGAAGAATTTTATTTTCTTATATATAAATTAGTATTATAGTTATAGAGTAATCGCGCTATAAGTATAGAAGTAGGTAATAACTAAGCGGGTCTAGGAAAAAGTGCGCGGCTAACTAATAAACTACGGTAAGGTTAATATAATATCTAAATTTTAAGAAGAATAATAAGAGCTTAGTTATACTGCTAACCTTATTTCAAAGCGCTAGCTAAGTAGTAAGTAGTAGCTACCCCTAGTTATCCTATACTTGAGTTATAAATACCTATAAGATAGCTTATATCTCTTAATTCTACCTTTTTATATTACTATTAGCTTATAAGTAGTATATAGTATTTAATAGTCTCTTTATACTAATAAGGTAATAAGATTTAACCTAGAAGTAGCTTATCTAATTAGACCTATAATTACTAATAATACTATATAGGAACCTATAGAACTAAGAGTAACAAGTAAGGCCTCTGGCCACTGCATAGTAATTTTACCTGCTTAAGTGCAACAGACCTTCTAACTCCGCGCCTCCTAACAATATATAGCCTTCGGTTACGTGATCTTGCCGACTACCTTTCCTAACTATAGCCGTACTTATATATACCCTACTAGATAGCCTCACGATCTTTAACTTTATATTAATAATAACGTGGTTTTTAATTATTTAAACTATAAAACTATCGACTTTTCCTCTCGCGCACTACCCGCGCTGCTAATACTACCTCTATTACCGCTTCGTCCGCTAGAAGTCGTTACTATCTTTACTATGCTATTATTAGTAACGCTCTCTCTATTAGTCAGCATAAGCTATACTTACTAATATTCCCCTAAGGGGCCTAGGCTACCTCTGCCTTAATAATATAGAGGACCTGCTTAAAGAAGGGCTACTCTATAGGGTATATAATAACCTACCTAGCTTCTACTACTAAGTCTACTTACTTAGCTATAATATAATAGTAAGTATCCCCTCTAGGGGTATTAATAAGAGCCCTCTTAAGGGCTATACTAATAATATACTCTCTATATATAATAGAGTAATTAAAGAAAGAGCGGGTTTTATTAATTATATCGATACTAAACTCTCTAGCGAGCTCTTAAGTATTATTAGTATTAAAAGGTATACCTTATATAAGCTTAGCGTTTTTATATATAAGGTCTAGTACTAATATAATTAAGGGATAAGGATAAGGAAGAGAGAGAGGTATAAGGCCCTACTTATAGCAGAGCTTCTTATACTTCTAGCTATAAGAACCTCTTAGGAAAGACCTCTTTAGTTAAGGAGTTACCTCTCGTATAGTAGTATTTATAGTACCTTGCTAGAAGGTCGACCTTTTAGGTTAAGGAGTTATCTCATATAGTAGCTTTGCTATAAGAGCCTTAGTAGCCCGTTTAGCTCTAATATAATTAGCCCTAGTGCGGCGCGCGTCTAACTCTATAATATCTAGAGGGTTTACTTATAAGTAGTAGGAATATATAGGGTTCCTATATTATTTTCCTTAACTAGTAGAGGGTATAGGTTAAAATACCTATATAGTATTTCCCGAATTATGCCTGCGAACTGGGTGAATTTATTATAGTCTTTTTGCGAAGGGGCTGCGGCGTAATTCCGAGCTCAAGAGTAACAAGTAAGGAACTAGTAGATATAAGCTTCTACCTCTATAATACTTATCTCCTCTAGTATTGTTAACTTACCTAGCCTATCTATTATAACGTATAGGTATTAGCTAGTATTATCTTTTATAGATAGTAAGTTTATAATAAAGTCTATGAAGGGGTCTAAATATAACTAGGTATAGGGGCTTTAGGAAACCTATCTTAGCTTACCTCTAGATATATATACCTCTATATATATTATAACTCCTTATAAACCTCTATATTATCTATAATTATCCTAGCTAGTAGAACTACTAGCTTATTATTTCTAATATACTATTATAGCCTAAGTAGGTAGTTATACTTAGGTTATAACTCTATTAGATAATCTTTATATAGAGCTCCCCTAGTAAGTTATTATTATCCTCCCCGCTAAGTACCTATAACTTCCCCCTAAATATTAGCCTCCTCTAATTTTTAATATTATACTTACTAATTTAAACCTTAACCCTTATATCTAGTAGGAAGCTCTAAAGCTAGTAAGTAACTCTATAATATATAGCTTTATATATTATATCCTTCTTTATAATCTCTAGCTATAGTACTTATAACTTAGGGTTAGTATTAAAGACTATAATATCTAGGATATTAATATAACCCTTTTAACTTCTCTTTACGAAGGGGCTAGCTATAAGGTCCCTATAGGGGTAAGTATAGTTTAGTATTAGTTATAAAACCCTCCCCTATTTCTACTTATTAACCTACCCTTATAATATATCCTATTCTCTTTAAGAGA
The DNA here is from genome assembly GCA_036785755.1 of Colletotrichum ledebouriae. Lineage (NCBI taxonomy): Eukaryota > Fungi > Ascomycota > Sordariomycetes > Glomerellales > Glomerellaceae > Colletotrichum > Colletotrichum ledebouriae. Next base: position 4,487 of record JAVHLU010001704.1, read on the forward strand.
AGGTATTAGGAGCTACTACTTCCTTATTAAAGTAATATTTAATAATAGAGTTATACTAAGATAGTTCTTCTACTTACTAGCTCTAATATTTTATAAAATATTACTTCTTTATAAAGTATTTAGGCCCCTAGTAATCTATTAATACCTCAAAGGAGGTTATATTATATAGCTCTACTTTCTATATAAATAAGTAAAAAAGAATTACTAAGAGCTCCTTATTATAAATAAAGTAGTTATATTTTATAAATAAGAGCTTTTATAAGTAGAATATTATAAGATACTAGGTACCCCCTAGGTTAATTTAAGAGAGTACTCCTCCTAGTATAAATCTTAAATAATTAGTTTTAATAATAGTCTTATCTTCTTAGTTAAATTAATAAAATACTAGTTAAGTATTAAAAAGCCTCTTAAGCTAAGAGAAAGCTTATTCTTAGTTATCCCTCTATTGAAATATTATATTCTTCTTAATAAATAATATAAGTAGTTTAATACTATCCCTATACCTTAATATAAATATATTTTAATAATTTATAAACCCTCAGAATCTCTAGATACCCTCTAGGAAAATAAGAAGTAGCTATTTAGTAATTACCTAGAGTTTCTTAGGGTTATAAGAGAAGCCCTCTCTTATAGCTATAATAAACCCTATATACTTAACTCTCTTTATTAAGAACTTATACTTTATAAGATCGAGGTTTAGCCTTATATCTACTAACCTCTCGAGGACCTCCTAGACCTTCTTCTTATAGTTTCCCTTTATTTTATTAGAATAAATCAATGTATTATTTACATAAACACTTATAAAGTTATTAAGGAAATCTTATATAGTATTATTAATATATTACTAGAAGCTAATAGGGGTACTAATCAAGCTAAATAAGTAAATAACTTACTTAAATAATTTATACTAGGTATAGAATACAATTCTCTCTTAATATCCCTCTATTACTCTTAACTTATAGAAAGCTATTATTATATCTTACTTAGTATATTACTTAGCTATACTTACCTAGTATAATATCTTAGAAATTAATAAGAGGGGATAGTAGTTTTTCTTAGTAATTATATTTAAAGCTTTATAATTAATATAAAAGTTAATCCCTCTACTTAGCTTCTTTATAAAGAGTATTAATACCCTAGCTAGTAAGCTACTAGCCTTAATAAACCCCTTATTTAAGAGGTCTTATAGGGTTTTCTTTAATACTAGTAGCTCTTCTCTTAATATATTATAAAGAAGGCTCTAAGGAAGTAATAATTCTCTTCTATTTAGTCCTAGTATAAGGTTTATTTAGTAGTTTACTCTAAGTTACTTAGGGGGTAATAAGTAAGCCTTATTAGAGTTTAATAAGTTAGAGAACTCCTTTAATACCTAGCTTAGTAAATAGTACTATTAATCCTCTTTTAGCTTTAGGTTTAAGGCTTTCTTAATATTAGCTAAGCTAATAGCTTATACTAATACCTCTATAATACCCTCTTAATACTTATCTTATTATTCTATTAGATATTAATAGATTATAGAGATAAGGGTATATTAAGGAATCTTATAGCTTTTATTTCCTTTATAAAGGGTATTTCTCCTTAATCCCTTAGGTATAACCTAATATACCCCCTCTTATAATATACTTAGTAAGCTATAATATTATAAATAACCTAATTCTATTCTATCTAGGGGCGCCCTAAGAGGATATTAAGGTCTAAGCTATTAATTATATATATAAGAATATACTAGGTATAGCTACTTATCTCTAAGTTAACTATTATTAAGTTAAGGGTATTACTTAGTAATAATTTACTAAGTATATATCTCCTAATAAATTAATATTCTTTCTTAATATATAAAAAGTAAAGATATTAAACTAGGGAAAAGTTAATTATTATATAGGTATTACCTCTAGTATTTATTAAAATATAAGCTAGATATCCTCTATTAACTCTAACTTAAATAATAATAAGCTTATTCTTAGCTAGTTACTTCTATTTATATTTCTCTTAACTTAATATCTCCTCTTTAGTAAGCTCTAGGGTTTTATTTTACTTTAGAGATAGTTTTTTCCTAACTCCTTATTTTCTTTTAAGGAGTTAGCTATTACTTAGTAGTTATTTATAACCTTATAATTTATAAATTATTCTTTTAAAATCTTTATTTTTGTAACCCTGAATAGCTAATTCTCTTTATTAGAGTAGCGCTAAGTAATATATCTTTTAACTCTATAAGTATAATAAGTATAGGAATCTCTTATATTTTTTATAACTATTAGTATTATATTAGAGAAATACCTAAGAAGGACTTAGAGTTTTAATAGTTATAATATTTTATCTCCTTAACTTAAGAGATATATATAGCTTTAGATATATAAATATCTCTCTTAGGATCCTTAGTAAGAAGTCTCTAATAAGTTACTAAGTAGTTATTAAGTAGTTATTAAGGGCTTTCTAATACTCTACCTTCTATATAATATTCTAAACCTTTAAGAGCTAGCTATTATAATTAGCTAATATATTAATAATAATTAGCTAATTCCTTAGCTTAGGGGTAAGAGAGGCCTCTAGGAGTAAAACCTAGACCTAACTTAGTAAATTTATATTACTTATATTAGCTAGTATTTACTTAAACCTTAATAAGAAGGTTATTAGGGATTTATTCTCTTTCTATTAGAGGGTTTATAATTAGGCTATAGCTTAGGACTAGATATTAAAATCCTTATAGGTCTAATTAAAGTAAGTTATAAAATCCTCTAGATTATATTATTTACTATTCCCCTTAGTTTTATAAAAAATAGAGATTACTTATTAGAGAGTAATATCTAAATTAGAGTTAGTAAAATACTAAACCTCTATATTTATAAGGTAGAATACCCTATTAATAGCGATCTAATACCTTATCTACTATATATAGGAAGTATATTCCTTTTACGTACTGAAAAGCTTTAAGAATAGGGCTAATAGCTTCTAATATTTAATACTAAGTATTACTAGTATCTTACTAGTAGTACTTCTAGGGTTTTATATAGCTATATATTAGCTATTCCCCTACTTAACCTCCTATAACTATTACTAGAAGGACTTTAATACTATTATTAAATTTAGCTTATAATAGCTTATCTTAAGTTTTAGCTATATCATTATTAACTATCTTATTAACTAATAAGGAGTAATACTTAACTTATTATTATTATTATAATAACAAGCTTAAATATGTAAGGGGTGAGACCTAAGTTTATTTAATAAGAGGTTAATATAATATTATTTATTTAAGCTAAAAAAGAAAAAGGAGAAGTTTTCCTATCTAGTAGAGATTTCGCTAGTCTATAGGGAACTACTAGGTAAGCCCTAGGTAGCCCCTAAAATAATAAACCTAGGTAGAAGCCTAGGTAAGCTTAACCTAGGCGTAGCTTATAATAAGCTATAGCTCTCTATAGCTAGCTAAAGAATAATAGTTAGCTAATCTCTCTTTAGTTTCTTATATCTAAAGCTATACTAAGCTAAAAAAAAGAATTAGCTTCTATTAATAAAAATATAAATATCCTTATCATAGCTAAAAAAGGTTAGTAGTTACTTAAAATATGGAGGAGATATAATGAAGTTAGCTTTCTATTTCTTTTTAATAATAAATAAGGAGTTAATTAGGTATCTTAAGTATAAGTAGGGTCATAAGAGAGTAGAATAATGAAAAGTATTTATAATTAAAATCTAGTAGTGAAGAAACTAATAGTAATTATTAAATAAGAGCTAGTAAAATAGAGAAGTTTAGGGTATTTAAGATTTATAAAATAGATATAAAATTGATTTCAAATATATAGTAATAAAAAGATTCAAATTAATATATTTATTAAATACCCTAGTAGATTTATAAATCTTAAATAAAAGAGAAGATTAATAAAGCTATTAGTAGATAGCTATAAGTTTATAATTAATTGAGGGATATTAGAGTAGGTCTATTAACTACTTTTACTAAGTATTAGTAGAGAGGCTCTTTTATAAGCTAATAGGAGAATAGAGATCTTATATACCTAAGAGACTTATATACCTAAATCAAAACTTCATGCGTCCTTATTAATTGACTTAAGCAATTTAAAGTTAATTAAAGAGCTTGATTACTTACATTATATTTTAAATAAAATAAATATATTAAAAAGCCTCTTAATGTATATAATATAATAGAGAACATATATATTAAATAGTAATAAATCTAGCTAAATTAAGTAATATTTATTTTAGCTAGTCCTAGATTTAATTTTTATAAGAGTTTATATATAGAGACTTTAAGTAGTTATATATTAATATATTAGTCGTATATACTCTTCACTATATAATTTAATATCTCTACCTATAGCGCGATTCGAGCTGGATAGTGTATCTCCTGACCGCGAGCAAACATAAAATTAATAAGGTGATTGCTTGCTAGGGTTACCGATTGATCTTTGAATCTGATTAAATCAAGATAACGTAGACGAGGGAGGCGAAGAGGACAGAAGAAAAAAATCGACGACGGGTCGTTGATTGCTCCGAGTCCGTTGAAGGGTGCCACTTATCGCGAATTGTTTGGCCACTCAGTTCAGCGCGCATAATGAGACAGAGGAGCCACTAGACCGCCGAAGGTAGGGGTTTTCGTCCGCCCGCTAAATCCACTGGACCTTAGTGGAGACAGAGAGCCGTTGCTATCCCCTGGAGCTTCCCACCTCGCTGCCAAAACCGCCTCGGCCCTCTGCAGCAGTAGCGGAGTAGGACCCGGCGGTGATTTCAATGGATAAGTACCTTGGTGATGTCTCTATGGGGACGGGAGGCCATGCATCTCATCCAGCTCGATCAGGTTGCAGCTTGGGTAAACAAGAGAAGAAGTGGTTTGATGAAGTTACCTTAGCGTTATCAATTGAGTTTGCGTGTACAATTGCCTTAGCCATACCGAAGACGTTTGACAGCACCAGCGCTACTGGAGAGTTGAGGTCGTTCCAAGATGATGACGGATACAAAGTCCAAGAGGGTGAACAGTGATGCGTCTGAATGACCAGCACCCAGCAACATAGCATGAGGCAACGTACCTGAAGTAGGTACCTTATCTACCTTAGGTAGGCCACCTAGACCAGCAAGCTCGGAAGTGAGTCTAGAAATCAAGGCAAGATACTTGGAATTGTTTCCCATCTTCAGGTATCTTAAGTACTTAGCTTCTTGATCTCGGATAGGTAGTTAGTTTACCTCAAGGCATTAAGTGCCGCAGTAGAGGAAGGCCGCCGTTTTGTCCCCGAGGCCGCAGAAAACCCCGACGCTCGACATCGGGATATCAATCTTTTATCCCATCCATTCGACCCGGGTTCGCATAATTTTCTTATCTTCTGCTGTCTACAATTGTTTCTACCTTTCGTGGACTTTGCGTGTCTTTTTGTCTCTGTTGTCTCTGTTGTCCTTGCTACCACTGCCGAGGAGTACATACGTGAGGTATTGAACAATCTGGAAGCTCAGTACATGACTTGGACTTCGAGAAACGAAACAATGGGCCCAGCGGATACCTGACCAAAGTGCCCTCCTGACAGCAGTTCACGGTTCTTGCCCACTGGACTCGAAAGACCGAAGTTGGCCTAGGTGCCTTCCTCACCTTAACAGCCCCAAGTACCCGTCAGGGCACGGGCGCTCACGTTGTCGATATTTGGGACCTAGATTCTGATACTGGCCCTTTCTTCTCCTTGCCTTTACCTACTCTTTTTTTTCCCTTCCCTTCCCACGAGGCCTGTTGACCTACGTTGCTTCGCTTCCGCTACCTTAACCTCAACTGTCTTCCTCGCCGACCGTGAGTCGCAACTTTCCACCACGGCGCCGCCCGCTCAAGGACTCTGTTCCTCCATATCTCGACCCTCCCTGCGATCGCTCCAGCGTTAGATTCACCTCGATCAAGTTCCGATCGACCCGATTCTGCCCATCATCCATTCGTCCGCGCAAGGCCTTCAATTCCACCGAGAAGAGGACACCGAGACAATCGGCGACGCGAGATCCCGGGTTAAGCTCAACGAGAGCTTCCCTCCGCCAGATACCCTGGCGTCCACGACCGTTCAGTCGCCCCCTCCCCCCGCTGTCAATCTGGCGGCTCTTCAGCCTAAGCCCTACGGCGAAGCATCTGACGCTGCGGCCGCAATGGCCCAGCCCAATGCAGAGCCCGTCGAGGAATATGAGTGCGCATTCTCCCAATCCGTTCATCCTTTCTACCCTTTTGAACGAACTCCGCAACACAACTGCACATCTGCCCGATTTGCAACATGTAGAGATCCATCTCGCTGACACGATTCTCTTCCAACAGCTATGAATCGCTACCTCCCAACTTCTCCTTGGTCCAGAACATGGCCGCTGGGGCGTTTGCGGGCATAGCTGTACGCACTTCCAACCATGGAGAATTCCTCTGGCCTGGCCTGGCAAATGGCCTAGTCTAGTCTTTCCCTCGGGAGTCCGAAGCTAATCAATGCTTGTGCAGGAGCATACTGTCATGTATCCCATCGATGCAATCAAGGTAAGCCTCGAATCCACTTCCGTGGCTCTGGTGACCACACACTGATGCCAAGCTTCTAGACCCGAATGCAGGTCTTGAACCCCAGTCCTGGGGCAGTCTACAAAGGCGTCATACAGGGCACTTACCGCATAGCCAGTCGCGAAGGCGTTCTGAGCCTGTGGAGAGGCATGTCCAGCGTTGTTGCCGGTGCTGGTAGGGTTACCTCTCGCGCGCTTGAAGGCCGTGCGGCCGACTTAGCAGCTGTCTGACTGACGACTCCAGGCCCTGCTCACGCAGTTTACTTTGCTACTTACGAGGCTGTCAAGCATGTCATGGGCGGAAACCAGGCCGGTGTTCACCACCCACTCGCTGCTGGTGAGTCCATCCTCTTGTTCTCTTGAGCCCCTTTCCGAGCTGACATTATTCTCCTCGCAGCGACCAGCGGTGCTTGCGCAACCATTGCTAGCGATGCGCTGATGAACCCCTTCGATGGTACGTAACTGCCCGCAGTTCAAGAGAGGCCTCGCGCAAGTAGTTGACCTTCGTCCTTCTAGTTATCAAGCAGCGCATGCAGATACAGGGCTCTGCCAAAATGTACCGCACCATGACCGATTGCGCAAAGTACGTTTACAAGACCGAGGGACTGGCGGCTTTTTACGTCTCCTACCCCACGACGCTTTCCATGACGGTCCCTTTCACGGCCCTTCAATTCCTCGCCTACGAGTCTATTTCAACGGCGATGAACCCCTCCAAGAAGTACGACCCGACGACGCACTGCTTAGCTGGTGCAGTTGCTGGTGGTTTTGCAGCTGCCTTGACAACTCCCATGGACGTCATCAAGACCATGCTGCAGACCCGTGGAACTGCTACCGACCCCGCGTTAAGAAACGTCAATGGCTTCATGGCCGGATGCCGGTTACTCTACGAGCGCGAGGGTTTCAAGGGATTCTTCAAGGGTGTGCGTCCACGTGTAGTCACAACCATGCCCAGCACTGCTATTTGCTGGTCTGCCTATGAGGCCTCCAAGTAAGTCCAAAGACGAACGCTCTCGAATCATGCGGCATTCAATTAACATTGCCTCTCTCTCAGGGCCTACTTCATCGCACGGAACGACGTGCCACCTTGAGGCGGCTTGCCGCTGTGCACATAGAACGGAACGTCCATGACAATCTCAATCACCGATTAGAGCGGTAGTGTAAATTTTAGACAGTGGAGCAAGGCATCATTGATTCTCCCAGCCCGAGCAATAATTGGCCTCGGGCCGGTAATACAGCAACGAGAAAAGCAGAACAGGCACGATACCATTTCCAGCCGGGGTTCACCCTGAAACGGAAGCAGAAACCAATAACTCTGCTGTGTTACGACAAGCGTGGTTGGGGTGGCTGATGCTGGAGGTTTCGCGAGCGGGCTGTATTGGGTATCGGAGAACCGGTGGTTTGGCAAACTGCAATGTTTGAAAGGATATTCAACATGTTGGCGTCGGAAAATGACACCTGTCAGGAGCTGGTATGGTCAGGGATGGATTTTACAGACATTAATCTGAAATCCCGTCTCCAATCCTGCTTCGACTTGCCAATACCTCCCTCTCCGTGTAAAAGTCTCGCTGCTTTAAGCTTGAGAACGCCAAAGCCATCCTACGCATGTCGACTGCCTATATCACCCTGCGACGGATGCTCATATTGCCCAGAAACTACTGGTGATATGCGTCCTTCTGTCGACGAACTTCCACCATGACATCAGCTTGCTCCACAGAACTAAAGCTGACTAGAGCCAAGCGATTACGTACCTGACTTAAGAAACTATCTGCTTTGTCTAGGAACTACATCTCAAATCGTGCTTCAGTGCGGCGCCGATAGCCTCGTCTAAGCATCCCAACGACCTAGGCCCGTAGAGACCAGCTGGTCATGACAACGTCGGTGATGGCTGTGGCAACAACCACGCCGACCATATTATCGAGCAACGGCGTCTACCAAATGACCTTTTCACTTACGAGAGCCGCGGTGTCGAAAGCCGCATTACGGTTTGTCCAATTGTCGATGGCGACATAGGGCCTATAGCTGTCGAACAAAGACGGCAGTATCACCGACCGCAAGACCTCAACTCAGACCTCCCGCGAGCTGGAGAGGAAACGTCTATGTCGCCCATACCACCTCCCGGCGTCACGACTGACGTCGTCTAGATTGCCACTTCTGTTGTTAGAAGACAACCAAAACCTCGCTGCCCCGTGTTATAGGCGCTTCCCGGATGGGGATTGGACCCATAGCGAACCAAATGTAAGTCAAAACCGATGACAGAACTCTGGTCGTTGGAGGCTTGAGAAGCAGACCAGACCATACGTGTCGATCCCGCTGAGCTTTTTCACCCACTCGATACGACCAGCCTCTTCGTAAAGAGGAAGACCAGTCTCCTGGTAGAGATTTTGGTGTCTGACACTGGCTTGGAGACACAGCACCATTTTCGTTTGAAGCAAGCTGGCAGGCTGCTAACTCACCAGGAAACGGATTGCTATGCAGACTTTCGGACTGCGCTGTCATTCCGGGATTCGTTCTGCAAATTGAGCGCCCTGCCTTCGAAAGCGATGACTGCATGCTGCCGATATAGTCGCGACAACGATATCCGGGTCGGAGATGCGCGGATGACCTCGGACGACAAAGTCTCGACATTTAGCTTGTGGAGTTGCCATTTTGGAGACTGTGTGATCACGGCTGCGAAATACTGGTGAATCTACGAGTTCTGCGGATGTTACAAGTTCCCTCGATGGCTAGGACGAGAGCAAATTAGGAGCAGGCGTGCCGAAGTAGAGATGAATGCCATCAGTCACTAGCGACGTACGAGAAGTGTTGTCGTCACAGGACTTCTGGATCTAGCTAAAGGGTGATTAACGGAAAGTCACCGGAGTCGTTTTCGTTGACAACTTCGTGCCGCATGATCTGTGGTCAGGTGCTGTGATGGGAGAAGCCGCTAAGGACGGGAGGTGAAGTACCGACGCCGGCGGGTTCGAACTTGACCTCGAATCATCTTAACACCGAGTCAATGTCTTTTGACGACCTAATTGCGTCGGAACGGCCGTCCAGCAATTGCGGATACTGCCATTTTAAGCACTGGGATGTATTACTGTTGCAGTCTCGCCGGCTAGGATGGATGCGTCTTCGCGGATTGTGATGACCACCGATAAGGCAGGTGTTCACCGAGTTGATTGAGGAAGGCATGCCGCATATACTGGGGAGCGAAGTTGGCGTGATGAGCCAGACAACCTAATATGATTACTGGAAAAGGGTAATGAATGTGTAGGGAGGTGCCGGTCTTACCATTCCCTAGACTCGGGTTTATAAACATCTCACCGTAAACGTCAAACTGTTCCTGTCGATTAGAGTGACGCGGTCTTTGCTGCAGAATTGTCGACGGAAGGCGTACGTTAATAACGCCAACAGGTACGCGAAGGCGGACATTCGGATCAGACAGTGACGGGGATAGACTACGAAGTCCATTTTCAAATCGTCCTAGCCGAGCGACCACGCAGAAATTGAGGAATGATTCATCGAAGGTGTCGATTAGGTCTGTTGCAAGTCCAGCCTCCAAAGCGCCAAGAGAAACCGCAGCCATGCCATGAAAGCTGCTTCACCTACGATGCTTTAGCGGGCTCATGATCCGTAGAAGTGAGCGGTTCACCCAGCATTTGACTCTCAAAGAAACCTAATCAAAGGCATTCTAATTTATGCCTCTATCTCAACAGCAACCGTGGGAGGCGGGTAAGTGTTGCGCAGCAGCAAAGACCCTGAGGGGACTCAGACGGTTGACAGTGGCCTTAAACTACGGCAAACGGCGTGATGTGTCCCTTTTTCTTTCGCCATCAAGCATGTTTTTGATGTAAGATGGTATTTCTTTCAAAATAGTACTAAAAAAACGCGAAGGTCCGAGGTTACGTGGTTATCAGTCCCTTGCACACACCCTCAAGTGAAATTTTGCTGTTATGAAAGCCGATGAAAAGTGATATCCGCCACTGATGTACAGGGCCCATGAACTCCAGGCTTGACCTTTGAACTCCTTGATCCAACCAATACCCTCTAAAAGGGGAAGCCTCCACCGCCGCCGCCGCCGAACTTGAAATGGAATTGTTGACTTCCGCCGCCACCACCCTGCTGGAACATGAACGGGTGACCGCCTCCGAAAGGGTTGCCTTGAAACGGATTGCCTTGTTGTTGATTGTTGGGGTCGTCGCCACGGTCGAACCGCTCCCGGAGCTCGGGGTTGCTGAGAACCTCGTACGCCTCGTTGATCGATGCCATCCTCTTCTCGGCAGCTTCCTTGGTGAGACCCTGTTTGGCGGCCTTGTCGGGGTGGTGGAGCTTGGAAAGCTTGCGGTAGGCCTGCTTGATCTGGCGCTCGTCCGCGTCATGAGCTACGCCCAGAACCTTGTAATAGTCCTTGGTTTGGCTGCGCTTGAGTGCGATCTGGGCCTTTTGCATGAGGGGTTGGACGACATTATTCTTGTCGGCGCGGACGTTGCTAGCCTCTTCGAGTGTTCTGACGGCACCATCATAATCCTCCGACTCCATCATCGTCTTGGCGCGGTAAAGCAGACCGTAGAATGATTTCGGATCGAGCGTGAGCGCATCTTCGCAGTATTGCTTAGACTTTTTGCCGTTCATCTGTGATGATTATTAGTTTCTTCCAAGGAACGCCACCCCAAACTCAATGACCCACATCGTAGTAGCCTTGGCACGCCAATTCGACTACCCGGACGTACAAAGCCGACTGTGCAGTGGAGGGAATGATGCCGTCGGCGCGGAGCTCCTCAACCTGGGTCTTGATGTCTGTGATCAAGCCAGTTTCGTCGGCTGAGTCGATCAACAGCTTGACTCCAGTCATCGGTTGTGTCTTGTCGAAGGCCTTGGTCACTCTGGTCAGCGTCTTGTCAATGGCCTTCTGCTGCTTGAGAAGCTTCTTGCAAGGCTTCGAGTCGGGATCGGAATGCAGACACTTTCGTGTTTGAGCCATGCCGTTCTGGAGGTCGCCGAGTCCGTAGAAGGTAATGGCGGAAATCGTGATGTGTGGTGAGATGTCGCCGGGTCTCATCTGAAGGACGTGGTGAAGGTCCCCCATGCCCTCTTCCATCTCCCCGCGCTGGAAACGACATCGCGACCTCATTTCGCGCAGCGAGATGGCCCGGTTCGCGGTTAGAATGGCCTCACCGGCATGGGAAACACATGCCTCCCAGTCTCCGTTCTTCTCTGCCGCCTCAGCCAGGCGAGCGGCACCCTTGGCCTCTTCAAGGGTGGCAACCTCCGGGGAAGCAGCGTCCTTGTTCGCAAGAGTGTATTGTTCCTTTGCGCCTTCCCAATCGGCAGTCTTGGCCTTGATCTTGGCCAGCTGGACGTGAGCGCCTTCGAAACCAGGCTTCAGAGAAAGGACATGGTTGAAGTCTTCGGTCGCCTGGTTGGTTCGTCCCAGAGAGAGGTAAGTTGTGGCGCGCTTGAAGAGTGTCAAGTAGTTGGAAGGATCGCGGGCAACGGCGGCATCGTAGTAGACAAGGGCGTCGGAAGTTTCGCCCTTGGAAAGATGGGCCTGAGCAGAGGACAGCAGAGAGGAGACGGGCGTATCGGAGGGGATTTGGTCGGCTGTGATGGCGACAGCTGGCGAAGCAAGCAGCGTGGCCGCGACAGCCAGAGCGGATAGACGGACGTACATGGCTGATGACGCCGGTAGAGACGGGTGAGTGAACGAGGAGGCCTGCGCCTATCCGTAGGGGCGGTTGAGGGGGACAGTATAGAGGCCAGGGTTGAAGAAGAAAAGTGAAGTGAACAGTTCGAGAAAAAAACCGAGAGGGGCGGGGAGGCGCCGTGGTCGATGATGAATTGGGAAAGTTGTCCTCAAGTGACAAACTTAAAGCGTGGTCGAGGATGAATTGGAAAAGTTGTCCTCAACTAACAGACTCAAAGCCGCCGCGATCTGATGAATGGTACGAAAGAGCGAACAGAGCTTAGGTGGAGAGGTCAAGTATTTCTTAACGGGACCATGTGGCACCGCCCCCCTGTCCTTGGTAACAGCCATTCCACATGCGCAAGCAGCCTCGGAGGAAGGTAAGGTAGCATCCGTAAATGGCTTCCAATAGTCTTCTAGCACGTACCAGACGTTGGACACGGCCAAAGCCCCCTGGCAACTTCTAGGGGATCAACCTGGTTTGGCTTACTGAATCGTTCGTCGCCATAACAACAGCACGCTAGGTAATTAAAGCAACCTTCCACATGCACAAAGCACGGCACGTCAGATAACCGGCGCCACAACCACTCAAAAAGAGGCACTATCGGAGGCACCGTCGCCGGCCCTACGAGAACAAACAGACCGTACCTTCCCGTCCCGGCGACACCATTCGATCACCTTACTTCGCCAATTTCGGTCATCGCATCACAGCTCATCATGGCTCATCTTCCCCAATCTACAGCCATCTTCTCGCCCTCAATTGCCCGCATCGCAGCCTCTACAGCCAAAGATTGGAACTATGTCGACAGCTGGCTTGCCTCAAAATTCGGAGGCCGTGCGGTACCTCCATTTGAACGGAACCCCGACACCCTCAAGGCCCTCCTCGGCTTGGCCTCCTTGAACGAGAGCGCAGACGAGGAGCGTGAAGTCGTCTCCCAGGCCGAAGCCGCAGCTCTCCAAGAAATCGGGACTGCTCGGGATCAGCAGCTCGTCGCCCAACCCGAACTTCCGACTTATGGTACTGTCCGCGAAAGGATTCTCACCGCAATTCATGATCACCTTACTCGGGAAGGAAGTACCGCTCTCAACTCCATGGCAACGCTGTCGTGCCAGCTCTGCGTTTCATGTCCGGATGCCGAGACCCTCGGCTGCGCCATGCTTCATCTCCATGCTCAGGCATCGGAGCTCGAACAAATGAGGGTTCGCGTTCATATCCTACTCAAGCACACAGAGCAAGAGTCCGCTGCTGCAGATGAACTGCTACAAACACTGCGCAGCAATGACTACAAGCCCGCCGACGACCTAGCCCGCCAAAACGTGGAAATGCAGAGGAAAATAAAGACCATGGCTGCTCGTCTTCCCGAGTTGAAAGACCGCATGTCGAATCGCAATCAATCAACGACTTCGCCGCATCCCACAATCGAGCAGGTTTCCCGGGCAGAGTACGAGTACCTCGAAATCCTCGCCCAAAAGAAGGGCTTGGACGCCCAGATTCACCAGTTCTCTAGGCTCCCCGACGACGTGCAAAGCGCTCGGGTAGAGCTCGACAATCTCCGCGCCGAGGTTCGCAAGGCAACTCAGCACCGTGATGCGATCTTCGAGGGCTTAGTCGAGAGAGAAAGTCCTCGAAAAGGCCGTTGACAATTGCGTCTTAACTACTAGCATACAGACAGCTGCTACCACTTGCATCAATGGGAGTATTAGTGCAATTGTGCGCTGAGGACAACCGTCGCCCAGGGACGATCAAGATCAACCGTTTCGCTTCCCTCTAACAGCACCCCCAAGATTCCTGATTTGCCGCATTCCCAAGCCAGCTCGCTTCGTCGGCGGCGCAGCTGGAGGTGCAGGATCCTTTACTGGCACCGGTGGACCGCTAGGATTCCGCGATTCCTTGCCTGCTTTGGCGTCCGGGCCCTCCCCTAGGCGCAAGTCTCCGAGGCCTAGGCTGCCTCTGCCATCATCAACATTTCCTGCGCCTCTCTGCGCTCGTCGAGCTTTTTCCTGGACACTCCGAAACTTCTCAAGCAACTCGTTCCAACGGATGATGCCGTCCTCTCGGCCTTTCAACCTGTTCGGTCTGTCGTAGCTTGAGCTAGTCGCGGGACTGGGGTTTCTGTGGAAACTGGTCAGCTACTACCAAAAGAGAATAAACGAAAAACATCCTACGACCCAGGGTATTTGGAGGCTTGGGAATTGTGGAAGGGCAAGGAGCAGAGCCTTACGCTTTAGGTGCGATGTGCAGGTAGCCGATCGAGCTCACGCTGTTCAGCCGATTCTTCAGGGCAGCAAAAGCGGAAGACTGCGGTAAAAGCATAAGAAGCCCGTAAAGGCATTTGTACAAATGGGGGTACTTGTCTGGTTCCAACAGCTGTAAACGAAGGTCTTGAGCCAGTCAGTATGTGAAGGTGGCGTTCGGACGGAAAAGGACCGACTCACAGGTGAACACTGGTGACTCTATCAACTGAACCAGCTTGTCGATCTGGATGAGAATGTTCACCGTCATTTCCAGCTCGGCACTGCTGCAATTAGCCTATGCTTGGGGGGGGGGGCCGGGGTGACTAGCAACTTACAAAATTTGGAGGAGATTGTACGCCTGTTCATACGCTTGAGCTAGCAGGCAAAGGGAGAACGTGGCCACAGCGTTGTGACACCATGAGCGGAAGAGGGCGACAAAAAAAGTCTGACCGTCCTGAAAAGAATTCATTAGCATTTTAGGGACCATTCAAATGGGACTTAGAATCTCACCCACCTTGGACTCCAGATTGCGAAGCCTCTTGCGCAACTCTGATAGCTCTGGGGCTGTGATGAGGTTGTTGTTCAAGTTCTGCACCATGATGCTAGCGAATTCGACGTCTTCTTCTTTTTCTATGCAGTCGGCAAGCGTCCGGTAAATCCTTTCAGCACTGAGACTAACGCAGAGCTGACGGATGATGAGATTTCCGCGCGTCTCAAGCAACTTTCTGTCAGTGGCAAACAGCTGAAGTAGGTTGACCATGAAGTTGGAGAAGTAGTCATCTTCACTGTTACGAGATATTTGTGAGAGCAGCTGCAGATCCTTGGTCACGACGGCTTCGGCTGGGTCTGAGAGGGTCTTGAGCAGCGCGGGAAAAGTCCCGTCATTGAAAGCAAGCACCTTCCTGGGAGCTTTCCTGTGGAGCATGATCAACCATGTCAGAGCAGCAACTCGGGTGGCCTCGTGGTCGTTGAGAAAGAGCAACGTCAGAGCATTGACGGCCGCCGCATAATCCAAGTCTACCTGGGGATGGGGAGTCACGGACGGCACATTCGGTGTCGATATCGACCGTTTGTGACCTTGAGCTGGAGTCGGGCTCCTCATTTCCAAGTCCCGAGAACTTGAGAGAGAAGCACGTGCACTAGAAGCTCCATCATGTCGTTCGGACAGAGGGATTCGTGATGTAGATTGAGAAACACCACCCGTTTCCGGCTCATCTGACAAAGAGACAACATAGTCCATCAGGCCGGCGTTGACGCGAGCGGCAGCCTGGCGAATGGATTCGACGCCGCTGGCCATAGCAGGCAGCATGTGGGCCAGCACCTTGGGAGTGAATGGCAAAACTTCTTCGGGGCATATTTCCAAGAACTCGACAATCCAACGGAGCGATTCCAACAAGGAATCTTCTTCTGCCAGGGGGAGCGGGGGGGTCAATACGCACGAGCGTGAGGCAGGGTTTTGTGACGTTGTACGTACCGAGAGGGGAATCGAGAGAAGCTGTCAAGATCTCGAGAATTTTGCGGTAGTTGATTTGGACGTCCTGGCCAGGGATCCAGTCCTCCTCGCCACTGCCGTCGTTATCGGTTTGCGAGGAGACTTCGTCGCCCTCTTCAGGCTCGATTTGGACGCTACCTGAATCGACAGACTCCTCGCGCTTGCGCTTACCGCCTTCCCGCGACTTTTTGCTCTCGGCAATACCTTTCTTGACCCTAGATATTCTCTTGATCTCGCTGAGGAACTTGTCGAGGCATGACTGAGTAGCAACGTGGACATCTCTGTTGGGGTCGCTTAAGAACTTTAGCAGACCACCTAGAAAGTCGGGAAGAAAGGTGACAAGCTCCAGGTCGGGAATGGAGTCCAACAGTGTGATCCATCCGACAAGAAATTGCCGGGTGAAAGGGTTGATGACCCATATGCGCTCTTGGAGTAGAGGGATGAAGCGGCGCAAGGAGAAGGCGGTCGGTGGGGGAGGGCGGTCCTCGACCTCGTCCTTGTCGGTGATTTCCTGGGCCAGCTCCCCCTCCAGTACTGACACATAAGAAGCAGCCGATTCCGAAACAATGTCTTTAATAAGACGATCGAGCAGCTCTGCGCCATTCTTGACGGATAGTTCAGAATCGGCGCCAAGCTAAAGAGGGGGCTGGTTAGAAGACCGGTATGAGGAGTTGAATGACGACGAGAGGAGTTAGCGTACCTTGCAGAGAGCATCGAAAATGTCGTTGAAATAAATTAGGATTTCGCCTTTGGCAACTTTGGCGATGTTGTACATGGCTTCGCAAGCATAATACCTCACTCTAGCGTCTTGGTCAGTGAAGCAGGCCAATACTGGCGGCACAATCTTCTCGAGATAACGGGGCAGTTCCTATGGCGACGTCAGTCGTCACAGCGAATTTGGGATGTGGCAGGCTTTTCACGGCGAAGGAGCGGTCGACGGGGGTGGGTGATAGAAGATACATACAGGTCCGAGGGCTATTGCAGCTGCAGCCAGACCGATCAGCCCTCCATTTCTGGCATGGGGCTGATGAACGGCGTAGGCAAACTCATTGCACAGTTGCTCAAGGATGGCCTGGACTCTCTGGTAGTCTCTAGTTACGACCAGCTCGCGAATGACACGCTCAAGTCTGGCGAGATTGAGAGGTTAGGGATGGCTCAAAGAATGAGGCTAATGTTACGGGCAACATACTCGAGAGCTCCGAGCTTCCTCTTGTCGTAGAGTTTGTCGTTCAGGGCCCGCTGAATGCCGACATCCATGGCTGTTGCGAGGAAGATGATGACGGATACGGCGACGGAGAGCGAAATGGAGACGGAGGCAAAGACGGTATACGGAGCTACAAGATCATCTCATCTCCTGCAGCGCTGGCGTTGCACGAGTGTTGGCCAGGTGGACAGCGTTGGGCCGAAGTGGTCGAGTAGAGCGATGTTGATTTGACAAGGCCCCCAGTTACCTCGTAAGCTGTTTCACTTTCACTCCCGGGTCCCGATAAGATAGGTAATTACCTTGCTGGAGGTTGAAAATTTGGGCGGCGAGATACGATGGGTACCTGAGGTGGTTGTTCGAAGCAAGCAATCCGCGATGTCCGCGGGGATGAGCAAGGCTGCAGTCGGATGGAGGAGGTGAGGTGAGGTCGGGTAGGTAGTGGCAAGGTGCCTAAGGTACCTAGGTACCTTAGGATACAACACCTAGGTGAATCCCGGGGATCACCTTGGGGTGTGGCGGCACACAGCTGCATACCTACCCCTACCTTACATAAGGTACCTTACCTCATGGTTGGGGGGCACCTCAGCCAGGCCGTCTCACAGACCACCAGGGCGTGCAAGTGAGACATGACTTCGATATAGATACAGTGAGGTGCCAAAAGTCTAAATCCACCTTATAGTGCGCTACCTAAGATTCACTAACCTCTAATTATATATAAGTATATTATTTATACTATAACTAAGAAAGAAAATAGTTTAAAAAATATAAGTAACTATATATAGAGCCAAAATATTCTATCTATATTATAATTTATATAACGTGGTTAATAAGCGAGCTAGCTACCTTAACAAAATCGCAGTGTAGTGTACGCTAAGATTTGGTAAGAAATTGTCAAGATGTACTAATAATTACTTAGTAAATTTTCGCATATAGCGTATAAGAAATTTAATAAAGTGGCTAGCTCGCTTATTAACTACAATAAGATATTATACTATAGTTAAATATAATAATATAAGAGCTATATAATAGAGGTCAATTATATAATACAGTATATTTTAGTATTATTAGTATTATCTATACTATATAAAGAAACCTTTAGAAAGCTATAGAATATAATAGAATTTACTACTTAGAATAAAGTTAAACCTTATATAGGTTAAAGTTATACTTTTACTTAATAAACCCCTATATAAGAAAATGAGTAGGGTAGTTTAATAAGTAGCTTATATAACTATAGAAGGCTCTAGAAATTAAGCCTTAAGTATAAATAACTAGCTTATCCGTCTAGAATACTCCCTCTTACTTCGAAGATAGAGACTTTAATATTAAGTTATTTATACTTATTATTTCCCCTTCGAGCTATTAATTATATAACGTGGTTTATTAGTTAGCTATATATATTAGTTAGCTAAGCACGTTTTCTTATTTCTATAATAATATCTAGTATTTCTTAATTATAGTATATTAAATCTATTATTAGTTACTAATATTAGAATCTCCTAATAATTTAATATCCTTAGAATAAGTTTATATATTATAACTAATCTGATTATATATATTATAATATCTCTTAGCTAACTAGGCTCTCTTTAATAGACCCCCCTCCTTATTCTCTTAAGATATTAGATATTTATATTTTTCTTTTTCTTTTAATAAACCCTTAAAATCCTCTATATTAAGTACTCTTTTAAGCTAGACTTATATTCTTTTTAACCCTCTAGTATTTTATAAGTATTATATTTATATTCTTAAGTATATAAAGCTAATTAGTAAAAGAGTAAATAAGTATATTATTACTTATATACCTTTTAATAATTACTTAAATATAATAATAATTAATATTAATAGGTCTTTTTAATAAGTAGAGATCTAATCTTTAATAAAGTTAGACTATAAGATAATTTATTATAAGTTAGAGGGTATTTATAATTACTAAGGTAGTAATATTAAAAGGTTAGCTATAAGAGGTATAGGTATTTATAAATATATATTAAGCTTCTAGATAATATAATCTAGATTTTATAGTAAAATTCTAGCGCTTAGGAATATAACTTTGATATTTTCCTTATTAAAAACCTTATTATAGGCCTAGTAGAAGGTAATAAAGAACTTAGACTTAGTAATATAGTTTATAGAGGCTTAGATAAAGAGGTTAATTTTATTATAATATATATATTTTAGAAGTAAATAAAGAGTAATATCTAATAGCTAGAGTAGATATAATAAATATATAGGTATACTAACTATTATAATATTATTCTACTAATAGTAATTATTAAATTTAGCTAATAAATAGCTCTTATAGCTATTAATAATAAGTATCTAGTAGATACTCTTAGTTTAGTTCTTAGTATATTTATTAAAGTGTTTAATCTAGTTAATATATATCTAATTATCTATCTATTTATTAATAGTAGGCTTAATAACTTAGTTACTTAGAAAACCTGATTCTATAGTCTAACTAGTAGGGTAATATAGGCTCTTAATAATTATAAATAGAGAGATATATTACTTACCTAAATTAATATATTTAATAGCTATAGCTTATTTATAGTTACTAGGCTAGATAGACTTTCCTTTACTATATTAATTAGTATATATTGTTACTATTAATATAGTAATTATACCTATTATAAAGCTAATCTTATTAGAATTATAAAGGTCCTTCTCTTAGATTCTATATTTAGTTTATTATATTATATAATAATATGAATTGCTTTAAAATAACCTCTAGGTTCTCTTAAAGAGCCCTTTAATAATTATATAGATAATTAAACTTAGGTTTTAGAGTAGGATGTAAGTCTATAAACTGCTTAGCTTATTACTTAATAATAGGCTTATGATTATATACTTATAATAAGAGATTAGCTATATCTTCTATACTAGCGAGGTGTAAAGGTATCCTCTAGTATTCTATTTAATAATATATTAGAGAAGTATTTTCTTTTTAATTAGATTAAGTTTGTATTATTAAGGTTAGGTAGGTTTATATTAAGGTTAGGTATTTATTCTATTATTTAAAGAGCTTTTAGGGATATTATAGTTCTTTATCATATACTATATACTTAGCCTTTAGCCTATAGTATATATTAATTAGATCGCCTTAATAATAGAAAGAATCTTATCCTCTTATATATAAATTAGTATTATAGTTATAGAATAATTACGCGTTAAATATAGAAGTAGTTAAGGCCTCTAGCTACTATATAGTGATTTTACCTGCTTAAGTATAATAGACCTTCTAACTCCCCGCCTCCTAATAATATATAGCCTTCGGTTACGTGATCGTAATTACTAACTACCTTTCCTAACCATAGCCGCACTTATACGTGCCTATTAATAGCCTCACGATCTTTAACTTTATATTAATAATAACGTGGTTTTTAATTATTTAAACTACGAAACTATTAACTTTTCCTCTCGTATACTACCCGCGCTACTAATACCGCCTCTATTACTACTTCGTCCGCTAGTCCTCTTATTTAATTAGATTAGCTAACACCTTTATAGCTATGCTATTATTAGTAACGCTCTCTCTATATTAAAGTAGTTAGCATAAGCCGTACTTATTAATATTCCCCTAAGGGGCCTAGGCTACCTCTACCTTAATAGTATAGAGGACCTGCTTAAAGAAGAGCTACTCTATAGGGTATATAATAACTTACCTAGCTTCTACTACTAAGTCTACTTATTTAGCTATAATATAATAATAAGTATCCCCTCTAGGGGTATTAATAAGAGCTCTCTTAAGGGCTATATTAATAATATACTCTCTATATATAATAGAGTAGTTAAAGAAAGAGTAGGTTTTATTAATTATATTAATACTAAACTCTCTAATAAGCTCTCACGTATTATTAGTATTAAAGGGCGTGCTTCGTATAGGCTTAGCGTTTTTATATATAGGGTCTAGTACTAATATAGTTAAGGATTTATTATAGGTTATAGGGATAAGGATAAGGAAGAGGGAGAGGTATAAGGCCCTACTCGTAGTAGAGCTTTTTATACTTCTAGCTATAAGAACCTCTTAGGAAAGACCTCTTTAGTTAAGGAGTTACCTCTTATATAGTAGCGTTTACCTTTAGTACCTTACTAGAAGGTTAACCTTTTAGGTTAAGGAGTTATCTTATATAGTAGCTTTCGTAGTACCTTTAGTACCTTACTAGAAGGTTAACCTTTTAAGTTAAGAAGTTATCTCATATAGTAGCTTTTACCTTACTAGAAGGTTTAGTAAGGGCGTTGCTATAAGAGCCTTAGTAGCCTATTTAGCTCTAATATAATTAGCCCTAGTATAGCACGCGTCTAACTTTATAATATTTAGAGAGTTGACTTATAAGTAGTAGGAATATATAGGGTTCTTATATTATTTTCCTAAACTAGTAGAGGGTATAAGTTAAAATACTTATATAGTATTTCCTAAATTATACTTATAAACTAGGTAAATTTGTTATAGTCTTTTTGCGAAGGGGCTGCGGCGTAATTCCGAACTCAATAGAAGTAGTTAATAACTAAGCGGGTCTAGGAAAAACTGCGCAGCTAACTAATATATGCGGCTAACTAATAAACCACGTTAACTATATATTATATAGCCTAAGAGGGCCTCTAGCCACTGCATAGTGATTTTACCTGCTCAAGTGCAACAGACCTTCTAACTCCGCGCCTCCTAATAATACATAGCCTTCGGTCACATAATTATAACTTTCCTAACTATAGCTATACTTATACGTGCCCGTTATACTAGATAGCCTCACGATCCTTAACTTTATATTAATAATAACGTGGTTTTTAATTATTTAATAGACTATAAAACTATTAACTTTTCCTCTCGCATACTACCCGCGCTACTAATACCGCCTCTATTACCGCTTTATCCGCTAGAAGTCGTTACTATCTTTACTATACTATTATTAGTAACGCTCTCTCTATATTAAAGTAGTTAGTATAAGCTATACTTACTAACGTTCCCCTAAGGG
>JAVHLU010001705.1:0-26542 GCA_036785755.1 Colletotrichum ledebouriae
GACTCTATAAGGCGTAATAGTATTAGAGCTAAGTAAGTAAACTTAGTAATAGAAGTTTAGTAGGTCGTTATATACCCTATAGAGTAGCCCTTCTTCGAGCAGGTCCTCTATATTACTAAGGCAGAGGGGCCTCTGGCCACTGCATAGTGATTTTACCTGCTCAAGTGCAATAGACCTTCTAACTCCGCGCCTCCTAATAATACATAGCCTTTAGTCACGTGATCTTACCGACTACCTTTCCTAACTATAGCCGCACTTATATATACCCACAGCCTCACGATCTTTAACTTTATATTAATAATAACGTGGTTTTTAATTATTTAATAGACTACGAAACTATCGACTTTTCCTCTCGCGCACTACCCACGCTACTAATACTACCTCTATTACTGCTTTATCCGCTAGAAGTTATTACTATCTTTACTATATTATTATTAGCAACGCTCTCTCTATATTATTAGCGCAAGCTATACTTACTAATATTTAAGCCCTAAGGGGCCTAGGCTGCCTCTACCTTAATAGTATAGAGGACCTACTTAAAGAAGGGCTACTTTATAAGGTATATAATAACCTACCTAGCTTCTACTACTAAGTCTACTTACTTAGCTATAATATAATAATAAGTATCCCCTCTAAGGGTATTAATAAGAGCCCTCTTAAGGGCTATACTAATAATACGCTCTCTATATATAACGGAGTAGTTAAAGAAAGAGCGGGTTTTATTAATTATATTAATACTAAACTCTCTAGCAAGCTCTCGCGCGTTATTAGTATTAAAGGGTATACCTCGCGTAGGCTTAGCGTTTTTATATATAGGGTCTAGTACTAATATAGTTAAGGATTTATTATAGGTTATAGGGATAAGGAAGAGGGAGAGGCATAAGGCCCTGCTCGTAGTAGCAGAGCTTCTTATGCTTCTAGCTATAAGAACCTCTTAGGAAAGACCTCTTTAGTTAAGGAGTTACCTCTTATATAGTAGTATTTATAATACCTTTAGCACCTTACTAGAAGGTCGACCTTTTAGGTTAAGAAGTTATCTCATATAGTAGCTTTTATAGCACCTTGCTAGAAGGTTTAGCAAGGGCGTTACTATAAGAGCCTTAGTAGCCCGTTCGGCTCTAATATAATTAGCCCTAGTGTAGCGCGTATCTAACTTTATATAAGGGTTTACTTGTAAGTAATAGGAATATATAGGGTTCCTATATTATTTTCCTTAACTAGTAGAGGGTATAGGTTAAAATACTTATATAGTATTTCCTAAATTATACCTACGAACTAGGTGAATTTGTTATAGTCTTTTTGCGAAGGGGCTGCGGCGTAATTCCGAACTCAAACTAAGGCAGAGGTAGCCTAGGTAGCCTAGGCCTATTAGGGGAATGTTAGTAAGTACGGCTTGCGCTAACTACTTTAATATAGAGAGAGCGTTACTAACGACGGCATAGCTAGCGGATAAAGTAGTAATAGAGGCGGTATTAGTAGCGCGGGTAGTGCGCGAGAGGGAAAGTCGATAGTTTCATAGTCTATTAAATAATTAAAAACCACGTTGTTATTGATATAAAGTTAAAGATCGTGAGGCTATTAATAGGTATATATAAGTGCGGCTATAGTTAGGAAAGTTACGATCACGTAACCGAAGGCTATATATTGTTAGGAGGCGCGGAGTTAGAAGGTCTATTGCACTTAAGCAGGTAAAATCACTATGCAGTGGCTAGAGGCCTTAATCTATAATAATAAATACTAGTCGTAGCGTTTAAGTAGGCTTATATTATATAATATTATTATAGTTAATACTATCTTAGCCTATAGTTATATAAGTAAGCTAGTTATAGCGAGTATTTTAATTATTTAAGTAATAACTTCCTAACTAGCCTATTCGCCTCTACTATTTAGTTCCTTTATATATAAAGAGGTTATTTTAACTTCTATTCCTTCTATATAGATCTAATCATTATATCTTATATATCTTATAAGTAAAATTACTAACCTCTTAATATCTTATTTAATCTTATAAATAGAAAGTCCTTTTTATTAAGATACTTATTACTAAAAGATATATAGAGCGAGTATAATATTATTATAAGTCTTATTAATATATAGAAATATAAAGAGCTAACTAGTATATTTATTCTTAATGATAAGGAGCTACTAGTTCTAGTTAAAGCCTTTAAAGTAGTTAAATAGATCTTATATAATCCTATAGTAAGGGTATATTACTTTATCTTCTAATATTCGTCTTAAAATTACTTATTTAATATATATAACTATATAGTATTAATATTATAAGTATATTAAGCTTTTAATCCTTGCCCCCTAAGTAATACATACTAGCTACTTAAGAGCCTTAGGGCTAAGGTAGCTACTTTAGAGGTACTAAAGTATTATATTATCGCTCTAGTCTAGTAGTAGTATAAAAAAGGTATACTTATATATTATAAATATATCGTTTATATTATTAATAATAATATTAATATTTTAGGGGATCTACTCAGGAATAGAGTATAAAGAACGAGGCTTATATTTAAGGAAGGCGAGGTTTACTTTCCTAATAAGTTTCTTAATTATAATACTATTCTTATAAGTTCTAAAGCAAAGTATATAATTATATTTTAAATACTAAATACCTATTTTCTAAAGTAATACTTTAGAGATAATATTAATATAAAAGTTCTCTATATATCCTATATTATAGAGTATAAGGTTCTCTATATTTATATCTTTTAAGCTATTAAGAGTATTCTTAATAATTTATATACCCGTTATAATAATAAGGTATAAAGCTATTTTAGAATTAACTTATTCTCTATTATAGTATTTAATTAAAGAGGGGATAAGTAGGGACTTATTATTTACTAAGTATATCTATTTATAGTTATCTAGGACTATAGACTTATATAATATATAAGGTCCTAAGTAGGGGGTTATAAAGATACTTAGGTGCTCTTTATCTAACTTAATTATATTATTTCTAACTTTATTTAAGAGGGCTATATAGAAAGTAATTACTACTATATTAATAAGGTAGCTTAGGGTTATATTAGATTTCTTAGATAAACCCTTATTACCCCCTTTATTATTTTAGTAGTTTTTACTCTTATAAGGTATAGTATATAGCTAGCCCTTATAAGTAAGTTTAATATAAAGATTAGTATAGCATAAGTTATTATTTAACTAGCTATAGATCTAAGCTACTTATATATCTATTACTAATATATAATATAAGGAACAATAGCGGGTGCAGGATATAGAGCTAACGCTATTAGTAGAATATTAGCAAATTAGTAGCGAATATATATACCCTTAAGAAAACTCTATAAGCTAGAGACTTAGAAGGTTAAGTAATAGTTTAATATAACTATATATATCTACGTTTTAGTATTCTAGTGTCACGGCGCTGAGTTAGACCTCCCTGAATTTCAAGTCACGTAATTACTAAGTAACTCTTTAGCCTTCCGAGGCTATGCTAGCCTATAGTTAGACTTTCTCCTTCTCTAACATAGAATCTACTTAATATAGCGTAATTAAAGTATACTAACCTTCGCCTATTCGCTATTCGTAATACTATTCTATATTTATCTATCTATTCTCTAGAGATAGAAGTATAATATCTTAACTTATTACTACCCTAACCCTATTAATTAACTAATATAAGTATAGCACCTAACCGAGCGCTAAGCTAACTAATCTATACTAACTAACCGACCTAAAACTAATTAATACCCCCCCTCTACTTTAGTATTAATATATTAAATAAGTTATAACTAGCTAGCTATAGTTATAAAGCTATAACTACGCTTATACTTAATACTAGAAAGCTCCTAGAGCCTTATATTAAAACCCTTTAATACTACTATACTATACTACCTAACTATAATACTCCCCTATGCGAGGACCTAAAGGTTTTTAACTTAAATAAACCTATACGTAAGTAGCCTATTAAAGGCCTATTTATAAACCTTAATATAGAGGGATACGAGAGCTTAGCCTAGAGCGCTATTACTAAGCTATAAAAGTTCCCTAACCTCCTTATTATTAATTATAATTACCTAGGTAAGGGCTAGAAGATTACTCTTACCCTTAATAATATAATATAGCTATTTTAAAATAACCCCGATTTAACCCTTACTTAGATTTAAGACTAGCTTATAAAAAGGGCTACTTAAGGTACTAAGTCTTAAGCCTTATATACTAAATATATTACTATTAGTAATAACCTTTATACGCTATATAATATAGCTCTATGCCTAAAATATAAAAATTAAGAGCTCTAGGAGCGCTTAGAGGATACCTATGCTACTATTAATAACGCTAAGTAATCTGCTATACTTAAGTATTACTAAGAGGAGCATAATTAGGCCTAATATAATACTACTATTATTATAGAGGAGCGTAATAAGGCAAGGGATACTAACGAAGCCCTGCTTTAGCATTTTAAATATAATATAACTACTACGCCCCCCCCTATAAGCCCTCTCTCTAGTAACTATAGCGCTATGCTTTAGGTAATCCTTAATTAAATAACGCACCTCGAGAGTTAGGTCTGCTCTAGCTCGCCTATATTAACTACTAGCTATAGTAATACCCGCCTTACTAAGATACCTAAAGTCCCTATCTTTATAAGTACTAAGGGTACTAATCCTAAGTACCTAAAGTTTAATACCTAGCTTTTTTATATTAAGATACGCCTTAATAGTAGGGAGTACTATAGTAAATCCTAATACTTTAAGTATATACTCTCGCGCCTTAGAGGAACTACTTATAATATTCTATCCCCTCTCTTCTTAAGTAACTTACTTTAAATTACTATAGCGGAATAGCTTATTAAAGAACTAAAGGGTATCTTTATAAACCTAGTTTAGTATAATAAGGCCTAAATAAAGCTTAATACCTTTACTATCTTATTTAAAGATATTCAGGTTAAGCGAGTAACCTTTACTAAACTTACTTATAAGGCTAAGCTCCTAGAATCTTAGTAGCGCTAGAAGTTCTATAAGAAGCTACTAGCCTCCCTCTAGAATTAGTACTCTATTTATTATATAAATAGCGCCCTTAACTTCTAGGACTATACTACCTAGGTCTATACTATAGCCTATATTATAGCGCCCTCTAATACCTATTTAGCTAACTAAACCGCTATTCGAGGCCCCGCCCTAGCAGCTTGCGCTAAACCTTCTAGTAGAGGGAACCCTTATACTTAAGCCTATACTAACTAAGGCTATATCCCTAAGGCTTTATATAAGAAGCTCTATAACTAGGGCGCCTACTTTATCTATAGTAATACTAGCTATACCTCGCGGGATTACCCCTATAAGAGGGCTAGAGCTATTATAAGTATTACTAAGCCTACTAAGGCTACTAGTAGTAACCTAGAGCTAGTAGAAAACTAGAGCCCTTAGTAAAAATAGACTCCCTATTAGGGGAGGCCTAAAGAGATTAGCGATTAGTAATAGTATCTATTAACTTATAATAACTAGTTAGTAGCAAGCTACTAGAGAAAGAGTTAGTCCTAGTTTATAATAGATATAGTATTCGCCTTAAGGCCTTTCTTAATACTAGAGTAAATAGCTATGCTTTTAAAAATACTTATATAACCCCCTTATTAAGGGATTTTTACTATGCTAAATATAATAAGCTATAATACCCTATTCTAGCCGCTAGTTTTAATAGAGAGCTATTAGATATTATAACTAAGGTATAGACGACCTATATATAAGTAGACCGCTAAGAATTAATATAAATACCCCTACTCTAACTTAATACTAGGAGATACGACCTTATCCTTAGCTACTTATAGTTTAATTACTATAATATTAGCGTAGATATACGCTATTAGTGCTTATACTAGCTAAGTAATACCCCTATAGCCCGGGACCTCCCCTAAATAATTATATAAAACGCTAAGGACCTCCTCCGACCTATTAAAATTAATATTAAGTATTAACTTAATATTAAACGCTACTAAGCTACGTTTAAAGCTAAGGAGTAGCTCTATAATACCTAAAAAGCTATAATAAGTAAGATAAAAGCCCTTATAAAAATTCTATAATAAAGTAGTATACCCGGGGACTTAGGATATAATAATAACTTATAGAAGATAAATATAGTATTAAAGGGAGCGTTAACTATAAGTTAGACCTAGCCTATATAGTATTAGAAGCCTAAACCCCTTACCCTTAAGGCCTAGTAAGTAAGGAGAAATCTTAATATAGCGCTTATTAGTACTATAGGGTTTAAGAGGAACCTAAGACGTGCTAATATTAAATTAGGTTTTATATTACTATATAAGCTCGATCTAATAACTATAGATAAGTAAGAGGAAGAAGAAAGAGGTATTAGCCCGCTAGAGGTTAATAAAGCTAAAAATTAATAACTAGTTAAAGAGAGACTCCCCCCCTATCTTTAGGATTAGAAGGACTACTTTAATAAGATAACTAGTAATACTTTACCTCCTTACTACTCTTATAACTACTAGATCGAACTAGAGCCTAGTATAAAAGAGTAGCTAACTTTCTACTTATTATATAAGTAATCCTTACTAGAACTTAAGGCTACCTAATAATATCTCCTCGAGAACTTAAAAAAGGGCTTTATAATACTAGGTAACGCTCTATTCGTATCCCTAATACTATATCTAAAAAGCTAATAAACGCTTAAGGTTTTATATTAACTTTTAAAAGCTAAATAGATTTACTAAGAAGGATTAGTACCCGCTACCCTTAATTAATAAAACGCTAAGCTAGATTAGCTAAGCTAGGTTATTTATAAAGATTAATATCCGCTAGGCGTTTTACTAAATCCGTATTTACCCCGACTTAGAGGACTTAATAACGTTCTATACCTACTATAGCTCCTATAAGTATAAGGTTCTACCCTTTAGGCTCTATAATAGCCTAGCGACGTACTAATAGTATATAAATAATATACTTATAGAGTATCTAGATAACTTCTATATAGTATATATAGATAATATCCTAGTTTACTTAGAGGACCCCCTCTAGTATAAAGAATACGTTAGAAAGGTCCTTAATTAGCTATATTAAGCAGGGCTTTAGGCTAATATTAAGAAGTGCGAATTTAGTATAACTATAACGCGCTACCTTAGGTTTATTATTATAACTAAAGGGATTAGTCCCGACCCCGAGAAGGTTTCTATAATAAGGGACTAGTAGCTACTAACTACAGTGCGTAGCGTTTAATCTTTCTTAGGGTTCTATAACTTCTACTACTAATTCGTTATAAACTATAAGAAGATCGCTAGGCTACTTACTAAACTTATAGCTAAAGGCGCCTAATTTAACTTTAATAGTAACTATATAGTAGTATTTATAACGCTAAAAGAAGCCCTAATATTAGCCCCTATCCTATACTACTAGAAGCCTAAACTACCTACCTAGGTTAAGATAGACGCCTCTAACTTAGTTTATATTACTACCCTCCTCTAATAATAACTAATAATAGCTTATAGTATCCTATAGCTTATTTCTTAAAGATAATATTACTAATAGAGATAAACTACCCTATTTATAACCGCGAGATAATAGTAATTATTCTAGCGCTAGAGGAGTAGAGGGCTAAACTCTCTATAGCTACCTAGCGTTTTAAGGTTATTATAGACTACTAACCGCTACTCTATTTTATAACTAAGTAGCTCCTAAATATCTACTAAGCCTACTAGTTAGGTATCTTAGCTAGTTTTAACTTCTATATCTAGTACTACCTAGGGTATAAAAACGTACTAGCTAATACCCTCTTATAGAAGAATAAAGACCTCTAAATATAATAAGCTATCTATAAGTCTAACTATACCTAGGTATTACTACTACCTACTTACCTATCCCTAGAGGTAATAAGCGAACTATACTAACTACTTAAATCCGCTTTAAGTTACCCTATAGTAACTATTAACACTCTAGAGCTAGAGGATAAGTTAAAAAGTTACCTCCTAGTTAAGTATATCCTCTAGTTAAACTACGAACCCGATATACTATTGCTTTAGCTACTAAAAGTACTTATAGCTACTAAAAAAGAACGCTAGAGAATATAAGAAGGGCTCCTAACTATAAATAAGAAGCTTATAATACTAGAGGAAAAAGACCTACGTATAAGGTTAATTTATAAAGCTTATATTTAGAAGCTTATAGCGCACCTAGGTTAGAATAAGACTATTAAACTCCTAAAGAAATACTATTACTAGCCCCGCCTAACTACTAATATTAAGTAATATATTCGTAACTACTATACCTACTACTAAGCATAGAAGCTAAGAGATAAGCCTCTAGGTAAGTTAAAACCCCTGCTAATACTAGACTACCCTTAGGAGCACGTTATAATAGATTTTATATCCTACCTACCTAACTACTATAGGTATAATAATATATTCGTTATAGTATATTACCTCTTAAAGAAGATAGTCTCCCTCCCCTATTATAAGACTATTATAGCATAGGACCTTATATAGTTATATTATACTTATATCTTCTAGTATATAGGTTTCCCTGCTATAATTATATCTAATAGGGGTCCTTAGTTTACTTCTAACTTCTAGAACGAGCTCTATAAGATATATAATATAACTATATAGTTAAGTATAGTAAGTTATACTAAAACCGATAGGTAAATAGAAATTCTTAACTAATACCTAACTTAATGCTTATACCTATAGATAAACTAATTCTAGGATAACTAGAGTAAAATACTCCCTACTATAGACTTCGCTTAAGTAGTATTACTAAATAAAACTATAAAGCTTATATTATTTAAAATCGAGCGAGGATACCTACTATAGATAAGTTTTAACTAGGACTAATATATATAGAAGCTCCTAATAACTAAGGAAAAGATTAACTAGGGCGACGCCTAATAGTTAATATAAAACCTCTATAGTATTTAGGATATTATAAAAGGGAATATAGCTATAGCCTAATAATATTACGCCCGTGCTACTAATTGCTATTACTAACCTAATAACTTAGCTATTAGTAACTCTATCTATATATTAATAAAGGGATAGCGCTAGGAAAACTCTTTAAAGTTATTAATACTATAGGATAGCCTATAGCTAATTAAGGCCGCGGGGCCTAGGGGGATATAGATATTAAACCTACTAAAGGAATATAACTACTACCCTATATTCTACCCGAGTAAGCTTTAGAAAGCTACTAGTAATCCTCTTCTAGGCTAGTTTAAGACCCTATTACCCCCTATTAAGTTTAATAATAGGCTAGAATATAAGGTTATATATATAACTACTAGCTAGTTATACTAAAGATAGTTATAATATTATACTAACTAGAAGGGTTATAACTACGATCCTATTTAGTATAATACTAAGAGTTTTAAGTATACCCCCGCGGTACTATAAGACTTCTATACTACTAACTTAATAGTAGCGGGACTGCTAAAATACCTTTTAGCTTAGCTCTTAGCTACTATATAAGACGAGGACCCCGCTACTATAGATAATAATAACGCCCTAGTGTGAATACAGATAGGGAGGATACTACTAGAGGAATACTAGTATAATAATAGATTAGTTACTATAGATAGTAACGCTAGTAAAGGGGGGGGTAATATTATAGCGCTAAGTTAGACCTCCCTAAATTTCAGGTTATATAACTTGCGAGTTATATAACTTATAAGTTATGTGATTACTAAGCGACTCTTTAGCCTTCCGAGGCTATACTAGCCTATAGTTAGACTTTCTCCTTCTCTAACGCAGAATCCACTTAATATAGCGCAATTGAAGTGTGCTAACCTTCGCCTATTCGCTGTTCGTAACACTAGCCCTTCCTAGTTTAAGCTTATAGCTATACTCTTATAACTCTATTACTTCTACCTCAATTTAAGAAACTAGCGCTAGTTAGAATATCTAAAACGAACTAGTAATAATATACTAACGAATTAGTAATAGAGTTTAACTATAACAAACTCCGGGCTAGGTATATAAAATACGACTAATAAGGTCTTAGCTAATATAATATAAGTTACTTACTAAGCCCTAAAATATAAGGAATATAGCGTAGATACTATAGTAGGGGGATAAATAACCCTAGTAATAATATAATAAGAGAGATAACCCCGAGGGGGTAGGCCTAGTCCTAGATAGCGCTAGAGTAAGTAAACTTACCCTCGCTTAGTAAATAAATAACGAGTAGTAGCTAATAGGATACCCTGCTTAAGACCCCCTAAGAAACTAGCATCTTAGGTATTCTTACCTAAGCGATAGGATTACTATAGAGATAGTAGGAGAGTCTTATAAAGTAGATATATCTATAATAGTAGTAATATAAGGAATAAACTACTACCTTATTATAAGAACTTACTAACTACTTAGTAACGAGGTACTTATAGAGAGAATATAAGAAACCCCTTATATATAACTACTATACTATAAGTAAGGACTTTACTATAGATTAGGTTAATAACTAGATCTAGGCGGTTAAAGATAGATACTAACTACGTGCTAGTAATATACTAGAGTAATAGGTCTAATAAGCGCTTATAAAAATAAGCTTATCCCTATAGACCTAGTAGTAATACTATAGGGCTAAGCTAGAAGGAGACCTAGCTTAAGCTAACCTTATAGTATTCGTTTGCTAATAATATATTAACCTAGAGCTTTAAGAGTAGAGGTATTATAAAAAGCTAGATATAATAAAGTAGAAAGAGATATAGTTATTAATATAGTTCTTTACTAAATAGTTAGTAATATATTAGAACTTAGGTATAGTTAATATAGAAGATAGTAAAGCTAAGGCTTATATATTATACTTCTAACTAGCCCCCTTTTTATATAAGGAGCTTAAATATTAAAAAGTTAAAATATAGAGACTAAGGGATATAGCTATAAAAATAGAATACTTATAGGAGATATATTACTAATAGGGTAGCGAGACCCTATAGAGCGAAAATAGGAAGCGATATATAGGTAAAGAGTATATACTAAGGGTTTCCCCTATAGCGAGGGCGAGCTAAAGGGGGAGCTAGTAGAGTATTAGCTATAGAACTACGTAGGGTTCCTAGAGCCTAATACCTTATTAACTAGTTAGTAGTATATTATAGGGATCTAATAGGGGCTAGCCTACGTTTAGCCCTAATATATAACTTATAATATCTAACCCCTTAGTATACTTTAGCTATAAGAAGAAAGGGTATAAGAGGGTAAATTACCTAGATAAATAATAAAGTATAAATAAAACGCTAGTAAGATACTAAGTATTTACTAAGAAAGCGAGGGTTAATATAATCTAATTTATAAGGGAGGTTAAGGAACTCGACTTATTAGAAAACGAATAGGCTAGGGGATTATACTAGTAACCCCTATACTTATATTAAAACTAGATACCTTCCTAAGGGGAGATATTATAAAGGGATAGGTAATTATTCTCTAGAATATTACTAAATAAGAAGTAGTAATAAATATAGATTCCTATTCCTAAGTTAATATTATTAGTAGTTAACTAGTAAAATCCCTATAATTATAACCTATAGTAGCGCGCGCCCTTATATTAGAGGGGTTTAATAGGTCCTCTATAATAGGCTAGAATATATATTAGTTAACTTTCTTCCTTATTAACTTAAGGGGATAACTAAGGAAGATATAGCGACTCTTTACTAGGGCTCCCTACCCTAAAGGAGTAGGGGATCTCCTCTTATTATAATACTCTATAAGAAGGGAGGGTATTATAATTAATACCTAGATAAATACCTAGGGATATAAGCGCCTTAGTATTACTAAGCTATTAGTATTTATATAAGAGGTTATTAAAAATAGCTAGAAGGCTTATATTATATATATTTTAGGGAATATCGCCCCCTATAAGCTACTAATAAAAGCCCTAGGTAAAGAGGATACCTTAGAGAGCGAAGTAGAATTATTACTAGAGCTACTTAGTAAATAAGTAATATTTAATAAGTAGTTAGTAAAGGAATACCTAGCCCTAGAGGGTATAGAATATATTATTAACTTAGTTAAAAAGAAGAAACCTCTATATAGGCCTATCTACTTATTAAATAAGTACTAGCTAGAGGAGCTCTACTAATATATTACTAATAACTAAGTAATAGGATAGATATAACCCTTAATAAGCGAGATAGGCGCCCCTATTCTCTTTATACTTAAGAAGGATAGATCCTTATACCTTTATATAGATTATTAGGCCTCTGGCCACTGCATAGTGATTTTACCTGCTCAAGTGCAACAGACCTTCTAACTCCGCGCCTCCTGATAATACACAGCCGGCGCGCATCCGACTTTATGCGGTGATGTTTAGAGGGTTTGCTTGCGAGTAGTAGGAACGTATAGGGTTCCTATATTGTTTTCCTTAACTAGTAGAGGGTATAGGTTAAATACCTATATAGTGTTTCCCGAATTATGCCTGCGAACTAGGTGAATTTGTTATAGTCTTTTTGCGAAGGGGCTGCGGCGTAATTCCGAGCTCAATATAGATTATTAAGGCTTTAATAAGGTAATACTAAAGAACTAATATATACTCCCCCTTATTAGTAAGCTATTAGATAAGCTTTAGGGAGTGAAATAGATCTTAAAGATCGACCTTTAAGATATATATTACTATATTTATATTAAGCTAGAAGACTACTAGAAGATAGCTTTTAGGACTTATTATAAGTACTTTAAATATATTATTATATTATTTAGACTTATAAACGCCCTAGCGACGTTCTAAGCGTATATTTACTAAGCGCTTACTAAGCTACTAGATACCTATTATATTACTTATATAGATAATATTATAATTTACTCTAAGATAAGAAAGTAGTATATAAAGGACTTTCGCTAAGTACTCTATAGGCTTTGCTAGTAGGTATTATATACTAAGCTTAGTAAGTATAGGTTCTATTAATAACGAGTAGAGTTCCTAGGGTATATTATTATACTTAAAGGTATATTAATAGATTAAACCTATATCTAAGTAGTTACTAAATAGATGCTACTTAAGATATATAGGGAGATCTAAGTCTTCCTAGGATTCTATAATTTCTATTATAAGTTTATTATAAGCTATTTAGGTATTATAGCCCCTATAAGATCCCTACTAAAGAGTAGTAAGAATAGTAAGAAGGGAAGCGAATTTTACTAGCTAGAAGAGGCCTAATAGGCTTTTAAATAGCTCTAAGCTACCTTCTACTTAGTAACTATTCTCTAATATTAGGACTTAACCTATAAAATAAGGGTTAAAATAGATATTTCTATAAAAGCTATATCTAGTATCTTATTATAATATATTAATAGCTAGTAGTAATTAGTCGCTTATTATTTATAGAAGCTTAGTAATACTAAGTAGTATTAGGGAGTAAGCTAATAAGAGCTTCTTATTATAGTTAAAAGCCTAGACTACTAGGCTTATTACCTTTAGGGTATATTAAAAAAGTTTATAATCCTAATAAATTACTAGGCGCTAAAAGGAGTTATTAGCACGTTAGCGCAGGACCTTTAGGGAAAGCTCGCTAGATAGGTATATAAAGTCTTAGTATTTAACTTTAACCTAGAGTATAAGTTAGGGGTTATAAACCTAGTAGATAGGCTATCTAAGAGGCTAGATTATATAGAGGGGGAGGTAAAATATAATAATATACTCCTAACCCTAGCGAGGAAGCTAGGGTTTATTAGTAACTTACTAGTAGACCTCTAGATAAGTATTACTATTTTATAAGGTAATATAGAGATCTTAAGAGTATTTATTAATATTATAAGGGCTAGTATAAAACGACGCCCCTTCTAGATAAATAGCTCTAGGGGCGGAGACGCCTTAGTCTCTAGTTAGTATAGCGCTCTATAGTATACTAATATTATTATAACTATAGTAGCTATAATAACCTAATACTAAAGAATAAGGGAAGATATAGAGAACGCTTAGCGAGAGGTTACTAACCTAGAGGACTTATTTAGAGCTAGGGTTATTATAATATAGTAATATATCCTATGCTAAGTTATAAGGGAGCTTATAATAAGTAAAATAGTATATAGTTAGTAACCCTCTAAAGCAATAGAAAGTCTTATCTATAGACTATAAGCTAACGACTTATACTACTAG
This sequence comes from Colletotrichum ledebouriae, assembly GCA_036785755.1. Lineage (NCBI taxonomy): Eukaryota > Fungi > Ascomycota > Sordariomycetes > Glomerellales > Glomerellaceae > Colletotrichum > Colletotrichum ledebouriae. The sequence goes on from JAVHLU010001705.1 coordinate 14,052, forward strand.
ACCTAATTAGAGAGGGTATATAAACTAGCTAGCGATTATAGGGGCTATATAATTAATAGCTATAGAACCTTATTCTATAAGGGAAGGTTAGAGATACCCTAGGAGAGGTCCCTAAGACTTAAAATCCTTTACTAATACTATAATAACTATAAGGCGGGTTATATAGGGGTAAATTAAACTACTAAGTTAATCTCGAGGAAGTTCTACTAGCTAAACTTAGTTATAAATATATATAATTATATTATAGGGTGCTATATATACTAAGGGATCTAGGTTCCGAGGTATAAGCCCTATAGAAAGTTATACCCGCTACCCCTACTAGCGCACCCGTTTTAGGAAATTAGTATAGACTTTATTACTAGACTACTACTAAGCTATTAATATAAAGGCAGGGAGTATAACGTAGTTCTTATTATTATATACTAGATAACTAAGTTTGCTATATTTATCCTAATAATAAAGTAGCTAATAGCTACTAAGTTAGCGCGGATTATCTATAAATAGGTTAAGTACTATTTTAATACCCAAGAGGGTATTATTAGTAACTAAGATAAGCTCTTTACTAGCTAATTTTAAGAGGAATTTATAAGAGAGAGGGCTATTAAGCGCCGCCTCTCTACTATATATTACCCCTAGACTAATAAGTAGTCTAAAAGGACGCACTAGATATTAGAAAAGTACTTATAAGTATATACTAGTAACTTGCTATAAGAACAAGCTATCTAGCTACCTAAGGCTAAGTTTATATATAATAATAGTTACTATAGTATTACTAGCTATTTACTAATAGAGGCCTTATATAGCTACTACCTACGTTACGTAGAATATATAACACCTATAAATAAGGTTATAGTATAGGGCGTAAGGGAGTAAATTAAATATATCTTAAAGCTTTATAAGAGGGCCTAGGAATAGTAGTAGAAGGCTACTAAGGTATAAGCTAAATATTATAACGCGAGGTATAAGGAATAAACCTACTATTAGGGATAAGTTATTAAGCTATTAATAAAGAACTTCTAGTTTAAGAATAAAAAACTAGCGCCTAGGTTTATATAGGTAGCTATTATAGAACTAATTAGTATATAAGCTTATAGAGTTTATTTACTACTATATTACTAAAAGATATATAATATATTCTTAGTTACCTTACTAGAACTATAGGATAATTACTAAGTAAGTAGTAAAGGCTTACCTATATACCTAGAGCTTAAGGATAAGTTAGAGGAATAGGAGGTTAAAGAGATTATTATATAGCAAAGTATTAGTAATAATATATAATACTTAGTTAAGTAAATAGGATAGCCTATAGAATATAATACGTAGGAACCTATAGAGAACTTAGCGAACGTATAAGAGGCTATTTATAAGTTTAATAGATAATATAAGAGGGCTTATAAGAAGTAGAATAACTAGTTACTAAAACTACTATAATAAGTTAGCAATTATAGACCACGAGACTACGAAGTAGAACTTAATTTAGAAGTAAAACGTTAATTAAATTAAATAGCGAATTATTACTAAAGCTATAGCGAAAAGGGGTATTATCCTATAAAAAGGGAAAAGAGCTAACTATCTAAGTAGTTATTAACTTCTTAGGATAGCCACGGGGGCGACTACTATAGCGACTAGTTACTAAACTAGCGCTATTAGTATCCCTACTATCGCCGCCTATAGGTCGACTACTAGCTAACTCGCTACTACCCGACTCGCTACTAGCGCTACTATCTAACTCGCCGCTAGAACTATTACTATTAGAGATAGTAATAATAACCTTAGCTCTCTTAGTCTTCTTTACTAACTCTTTGTTACTACTTTAGCTATACTTAGTACGGGTACTAAGGTAGGAGGCGCGGGAGATAGGATAAATACTAGTAATAATAATAAAGCAAGAGGGGATATTATTAGTAATATACTTAGCGAGATCTTCCTAAAGCTCCCTATAAAACCTAGGGAAAAAGGTAATATTATACTTATAAGCACGCCTAGGGACTAGCTTTATTAAAGGGTTATTAAGTAGGTAGTTAATCTTATTATAGAGGTAGTTAATAGGACTATTATTATAAATATACGCTAGCTAGGTAGCGTTTAGGTACTAAAGAATATTAACGCTATTATAAAGGGTATTAACTTAAAACCTAGTTATTAGTAGGATATAATTAGTAAGGGAATAGTAAGTAATAGCCTATATAGACTAGGATATTAAGCGCGAGGTATTTATAAATAGAAGCGAGCTCCTAGAGCTAAAGCTACTCTATATTATAGCTATTACTACTAGTAGTAAGATTATAGATAAGCTTAGTAATATGCTTCTATACTACTAAATAGTTACTAAGTATAACTAGAATATAGTAATAATAAAGAGGGGTTAGAATACTATTATATTACTAGATCTAGATCTAGTAGAATATATTCTAAGTTATCTAGGCTATACTCTAAAGCTCCTAAGGGACTTAAAAAACGTTAATATATAGTAACCTATTAGTAAATTAGTAGAGACTTATAATAATATATTTCTTCTTATTAAAGTTATAATAGATATACTTCTATATATACTTACTATATATATAGCGAAGGTAGATAATATTCTAATATATTTTATAAAGATAGCTAAGGTAAGGATAGCTATTATTAGTATTATTAATAAGATTACTAGAAAGAATCTTAGGATTATAGACGTATTTTATAAGAACTATACCTATATATATAATATAAGATATTATAGAGAGCTATTAGCGAGAAGCTAGAGAGGGATATAAGCGAGATTAGAAGAGAAGAGGGAAAGAACTTAATAATTATAATAAAAGCTTATAAAATAGGTATTAAAATAGGAGAGGTAGCTAGATTAAAAAAGATTATAAAGAGGAGAAATTCTAACTAGGTTAGAGACCTTAAAAAGAAGACGCTTTTTTATATTTTAAGTTACTAAGTAATAAGGCTAAATAATTACTAGTTATATACTACTAAATAGTTATATAACTATTAGTAACTAATTAAAAAATAATAGTAATAATTAAAATTTAAAAATACTTATAACGCACTAGGAAAATAAAAATACGTTATTCGCTATAACTACCTAGATCTAGTATAGAGGGTAAGAGTAAATAATATAATAAAGGCGTAGAGATACTACCCTATAGTTAGTAATAATATCTATAACGACGTAGAGCTATATTACCCTATTAGTACGCCTTAGGGACTAAGGCTTTAGAGGGGGGGGTAATTATAAGGAATAATAGTAGGTATAGGATATAGAGCTAACGCTATTAGTAGAATATTAGCGAATTAGCAGCAAATGTATATACTCTTAGTAAAACTCTATAAGCTAGAGACTTAGAAGGTTAAGTAATAGTTTAATATAACTATATATATCTACGTTTTAGTATTCTAGCCCTTCCTAGTTTAGGCCTATAGCTATACCCTTATAATAGAGGCCTTTTTAGTAATATCTAGTTAAAGTAGCTTCTAAGTAGTTATAATTAATACTTAGTGATTAATAGCTTAACCTATATAGGTATTATTTACTACTAAGTAAGTTACTAGTTATAGGAATATTTAATAAGTTAGCTTTATTTATATAGCTAGCTAGTATTATAAAGACCCTAGCGCTTTATTATTATAATTTTAAGTAAAGTATATCCTTATATAAGAGGTCCTTAAATATATTGATATATTAGCTTATATTAGAGACTAGTATCCCTACTCGCTCCTATTTAAGGATATTTATAATCTCTATATTAGCTTAAATAGGTATAAAGTAATAACTTATTACTTAAAAAAAAGTTTTTAAAATAAGGGCATTACTTATCTTAAGAAGCTTAAGCTAAGTAGTATAAAAAAAATACCCCTAAAGTCCTTAATTTAAGTATTAGAATTAATACTCCTATTTACTTTCTCTAGAAATTAGATATACTTCTCTTAAATAGTAATAAAGGTACTAGCCTCGCTTAGAGTATAATAATATTTAAGATTTAATAATAAAGCTATAAAGGGTTATATCCCCTTTAGTAAGAAGTTCTATATATATAGGTATAATAATATTATCAATAATAGTTTTTATAACTAGATAGTTAATTTATTTAAACTCTTAGTTCTTATAGGTTTACTTAGATTCTTATATAGTAAGTAAATAAAAATACTCTAAGTATTATTCCTATATATTTATAATATTCTTATTAATTATAACTAGGGTAGCTAGAAGCTAAAGAAGTTATTATCTATTTATTACTCATATCCTAGTAATAAACTTAGAAGTAGTCTTAAAAATAGTATTAAAAGTAGCTTCTTCTAAAGCTTCCTAGTTAAGTAAAGTAATATATTAATTATAAGCACTCTTCTCTTATAAGTATTAGGTATTAGTATCTTAGTTTTATTTAGTAATATATATATTAAGAGTTAGGGTTTCTAATAAAATCTTATCTAAGTATAAAGATCCCTTAGGGTTATCTAGGTTAATATACTTCTAGACTTTAGTAGCTTAAGCTTTAGCTTAGATTATAATATATTAAATAGTAAAGTCCTTATATATAATTAGGCAGTATAATATTATTATAATAATAATAAAAGATATTATAATTAAGGTTATTTAGAAATAGAGGGTTTAGAATAATAAAGGATAGTATTTATTAAGGAGGAAAAAAGAAATAAGAGAGAGGAATTTTTAATAAGTACTTTTAGTAATAAAGGCTTATTTTAAAATAATAAATTAGAGGTTTAGTTAGAGCTAGGCTTTAATTATTAATAAATATCTTATAGAGCTATATTTATAGTTACTAAAGAGCTTATTCTATTATAATAAGAGTAGCTATAACGTAGTTACTTATAACTATAGTTAGAGGAATAACGCCTAGAAAAAGGTCGCTCCGGAGCTAATATTAGTTATATGCTACGCTAGGAACGGGCGATGCTAAAGGCATTACGACAAATCCTCTGCCTTAAGTTCGCCACCGCCGGTTAGTAAGGTCAAACAATCGGTCTTGAGGGAGCAAGCTTGTGGTGTAGAGTTCATTCCAAAACGGGGGGTCGAAAAAGGAGCAGAATACACTAGAAGGTGGTGAAGAGTTGCATTCAAACTGGAGCTTGTTTTCATCGAGAACATTGGAGATTGACTTACTGGCCGACCGAACTTGGGCCCTCTGCGCATGTAGGGCGCATCCTCTAGTGCTCGCTCCCGTTCTTGTCTTCGTCCCTGGCCCAGTCCCTACGTAGAACCCATGCCAAGATGCCTCAAATTAGAAGAATACCGTACTAGCAAATGCGTAAAATGATGATGTCGTGACAAAGGCTGACAAGCTGGAGCGTGCGGAAAATGCTGTGCAAGAAGAAGGGTTTCTAGTGGAAGACTATGACCAAGCTTCTCCTAGGAATTTGTTTTTCCTCTCTATATCATCAAGTCTCTGATTTATAGCCTAGGTACTGCCGTCCGTTTATTATTAATTCTAGGAGACATGTATATGAGTTATCATGTAGATGGAGTGCGAGCCCTATAGTACGGTATTAAAACGAAAGAACTCAACTATCCTTCTTCGACGCCCCAAACCGCTCCCAGGCGTTCTTATCGCAGTTCAGGAACGCCCGCGCCAAGCGCAAGAGGAAGTAATCCAGCTACCTACCGTTAGATGCGCTTACGAGGGAGCTGGTGCCCACCGAGACTAGAAGGCTTGGATCAGCCGCCTCAGGGAAGATTAAAGCTAACTCTTGTAAAGCGATTATAGTTATATTATTAACGACTAAAGCTCCGTCTTGGAATATGCTGAGGCCGTCAGTAGACCAAAGCGTGCGATAGCTATGCGTGTATCAGTCTTCATCGACTACGGCAATTGACCGCAGCAACATTTTATACATCGTGAAGCCAGTCACTACTAAATACAAACCAGTAGTTATACATCAGAGGCTATAAATCAGAGCAATTATTGGGAGTCACAGGCCCAATGGAGGAACACCTAGGAAACACACACACATCTCCCACAGAGCCACCTACACCCTATCAACGCTGAAGATGGAAGCGATGACAGGCACGGCGAATCTCTTTTTCATTGCTTGCCTGGTCCAGCCCTGGTGTTCCGCGAAAAGAACTCGGGAAGTCAACAGTCTAGTTGTGAAATTGAGATAGAGAACACGTTGGTGGAGCACAAGACGAAGATCAGACAATGGTAGAATGAAATCCTCACGTTGGCCCGAGACATGAACCTGGCCTTCCAAAGTTGACGGCACGCAGCACTCAAGCTGTGAATGCGCCCGATGTCTCAGCGTATGGCTTCAGTCCTTGTAAGCCCACGGTTTCAACAGGCGTTGCTGCAACGAGAAGTGACCGGAGACGCTTGGCTGGACGTTCAACGGGTAACGATACCTGAGTGTTGTTGAAGTTGAGGCTAATTGTAGGAGTTTGAAGCACCTTTTCTCCTTGTTCTATTGGTATTCGGCTGTCCTCCAACTCGTCCATCGGTCGCATACCCAGAGACTGGTGCGACCAACAGAAGTTGTTTCTCAACCGCATGGCTCCTAAACGGTACGCAACAGATCTGCAGACCCGTGCTGCTTACACCCAGGTTGTCACATCGCAACCAGCGCCTAAATGCTCTTGGTAGTCCTGTCGGTTGATGCATTGGGTCGAGTTGCCCAAACCAGTAATCTTACTTGGGAAGGCATCTCTACTCAGTCCAAAGACAGAGAACTGACACATAGATATTGCGCTGATATTTTCATGTCCAGACCGTGAACAGGGAGAACTCGGCGTGACGGACGTACTCCAGGCTGTGAATCTGACCTCCATCCAGCTGAAACGACTACACCTGCGAAGAAGCTCCAAGCAGCACTCCCAGCCCACCAAATTAACCTAATAGAGGCTTTCTTTGTTGCATGCAAGATATGGTCGGCCAACCGAGGAGCCTCAGGGAAACAAAGCTGACCTTGCGCGCAGGGTCCTCATGAGGCATTCCGGAGCTTGTTCCGCAAGTTCGAGCACCTGTCAGTCTACCTGGGAACAGCGTGGGAAGTCATTCCCGGTGTGTTCTTCCTGCCATTTCTACTTGCCGCTGAGTTCTTGATCATAGCGGGCGTGGTGGTCCTCCTTCCGCTGGTACAAGCTACAAAGGCAGTCTGCTCAGCATCAATGTTTGCAGCCCGCCTCCTGGCGAGAACTCGCAGGGCATGAACCGAGGCGCTTCGCCCGGGAGACGGAATATTTCAGCTCAGGCGGCTTGGATTCGAGTCCACGCCGCCGTCGCGTTTCCTGATCTCGGCTCCGGTGGAGGTGTGTCGTCTCTGAAGACGGAGTTTCGCTATGTTGTCTTGCCGCCATACACGCATTTCCTGCGCTTCCTTCGGGAAGTGGTCTCGGAAGACATGGTCACTTAGGATGAACGTTAGACGCTGGTTGGCGATGGAAAGTCTGATGGAAGCAGGTTTCAGGCATTTGCTGGGAAACGATAAAAGCTTCCTGCGGCCAGACACCGGCACCGTTTCTCAGATTTCCCCGGAATTTTTGTCCGCTGAGAAAATCTGCCCATGGAAGTTCTTCACTACTCACAGGTTCTGGAGGCATTTGAGCTGATCCTGGTTGTGTGCCCTCCAATTACAAATATTCTGTCGTTCGTCTCTTTACTCGTACCAATACCACAGGTATCGTGAGAATCGCTGAGGTCTACTCTGAAATTCTTCGCTGTGAACTTGGCCTGTGCAATCTGTGGCAGGCACAACCTGTCCTCCTCCAATTTCGTGCCTTTCCAACAATTCAGTCATTCGCAACCTGCAGACTCAGGACTGCGAGGTTGGCGCTTTTCAGGTACCTTTATGTTGCAATGAATTCAGCAGCCTATGCTCATCTCAGCTTCTTTAACCAGCATCAACTACTCAAAAGCTACGCGAGTTCACGGGATACTCTGAACGATAGAAGATACCGGCTCATATTAACTACCTATGTCCCAGTCTTTGTCAAGACAACCTTCCTTTCCCATATCTAACCCTCCACTCAACCCACTTTGCCAATGATTCAGAATCTGCTTTGAGTCAACGAAACTACGCCAGGATTAAGCAGCATCAGCTTCGAGACACAGAAGGAAACCAGGTCCTGGATATAAGAAACTCGCCGATAAGTTCCTACAGCAAACGCCAAACTGGGAGGAAGTAAAGATGAGGAGGGCTTTGCGGGAAGGGATGAGCAGGGTCGAATTATTATAACGCGACCTCCTTTAGGGCTGCATTTGCAGTTGCTGAAGTGCTTGATCTATTGCAAGGAGAGTGGCAGGCACGCTTGGCGCCTAAAGGACATTTACATACAATATGACACGGGAACAATAGGACCTCACTCGGCCCGGAAGAACTATAGTATAACTCACGTAATAATAAGACAAAAGGTAATTAGTGGAGTGCAGGCAGGGCGATTAGTTAGTAATTAGTTAGCTAGGCTAACTAGTTGTAATTACTGCTAAAAGAAGGTGATCACCTAGGAAGAAATAAGAGGACTATTTAGGCCCTACTTAAGGATAGACTTCTATAGCTTTTTAGTAATTTACTTCGTAATTATCCCTAAGATATTCTTAGCTTTATCTCATATTACGAACCTTATAAGGAATATAACTAATTATTAGAGCTCTTAATCCCTAAGATCTTTTAAGTAATATAGATTAACAAGCTGATGCGCCCTATCTTCTATTATTTATATCCTCGAAGGTCACTTTGAGCGTGCTTGCAGCTCAAGCCACTGTTATAGTATACTTACTTTGCACTGGTATAATGCCCATGCAGGCTCGTTGCATAATCACAAAACGCACGTATTGATGCAAAGAACCACTCGAGAACACAACGTAGTGAGGGTTTGAGTTGCAGCTCTATGTTGCTGATTTCTGCTAGGCAAGAGTAGATATTGTAGGCGACTTTAGAACCTCATGTTGAGGCATGGATGTCTCAACACTTCTTCCGCGCTGAGCCTGTCCTCAGCCCGATACCTTAGTAATTTACCCAGCAGATCAGCCAGAGCTGCGGCCTCAGCCTCTGAGATGTATTTGAAACGTGGATGATCACAATTCGGCCCTGAACAGTTGTGGGAGCTGGCAAGTTTCTCATATATCGATTGGATGCGTTCTTCCGGCAGGTATAGCCGGACCGGGGCCTCGGTAGTATCAGATTCATCGTCCGGTTCGAGGAATTCCGCCCACGGCTCAGGGGGTTTGCCGAGAAGCGTGGAAATCTCATCCACATAATCTTGCTTGCGAGTGTTCACCAACTAGAATACGTCGAAAAGCCGCTGTCCAAGCCGCATCTCATACAACGTACAGCCCAATGACCACATATCCATGGCTGCAGTGCCGCGTTTATCGAGAACAACCTCTAGAGCTAAGTAGTTAGTTAGGATACTATAGCCAGTAGGTGAATGCGATATATCGAATGATTAACCAAAGTTAATAATATGCGCACTATTACAAACTAGTGCAGTGCAGAGTAATAGAGTTAGTATAGTTAGGTATAGCTAAGGTTAAATATTCTTCTCTAGCCTTCTAATCTTACTAAGTAAGGGCTAGGGAGCTTATCTAGTAGTTACCTAATACTTCCCTATATCTCCTAACTCCTATAGACTTCCCTACTTAGCTTACTAAGCCCTTTTCCCTATAATATTATCCTAGCTTATAATATAATCCCCCCCCTCTAAATTAGTTTACTCTTAGACTAGTTTACTTAGTAGTTACTTAGAGGGTATTAAGTATCTTTTTATAAAACTTTATAATTTTTAATTTCTATAAATCTAGAATTTAATATCCCTTATTTTAGTTATATAACTCTTTTTTAAATAGCTAGGTAGCTTAGAGGAGTAGTTAACTAGTAATAAGGTACCTATTCTCTACTCTAGCTACTCTTATAGCTCTTATACTTAGGTATTAAGGGACTTTATAGCTTAGAGGAGTAATAAGCTAGTAATAAAATAAATCCCTTACTCTAACTACTCTTATAGCTTTATTTAATAAGTCTAGGACTACCTAGTAGTTATTTAGATAATTATAACTAAGTTCTCTTATAAGGATTACTCCTTCCTCTAGGGGAGCTATATTAAAATATATTATTATTTAGGCTTATTTTTATTACTTTAAATTCGCTCTCTAAATTATTATATTTTCTATTTATTATTATATTTTTAGCCTTTTTATAGGTTTAATAAGGGTATTCTCCCTCTAGGGATAAAGAAGGCTTTTATTATAATATAGGGGGCTACTAGTTATTATTTAGTAACTACCTAGTACCTCCCTATATATAATAAAGTTAAATAAAGTTAAATAATATAATAATTTAGAGATTATCCTCTTTTTAGCTATATAAAAAGCTAGTTTTAGTATTAAGTTAAAAATATATAAATATTATTTAAAATTCCGCTTTATTAAAATCTCTCTTTCTTACTTCTTTAGATTTATAATATTATTATTACTACTAATAACTTACTATTAGCCTCCTACTCCCCTACTAATAACTTTATCTTAATTATTATATAATAAATTTATTATTATATCTTCTATTACTACTAACACTACTAATACTATTAGTAAAGCTCCCCTCTTTACTATAGATATACTCTAGGGGTACCCCTACTACTAGTACCTCTTAGTAATAGCAAAGTAAGAGCCCCCTAAAGAGGATCTCTCTAATATTAAGCTCCTTATAAGCTTAATTCTCTACTTTAAGAGTAATAATAAGCTCCTAGTTCTTATTTAGTACTTATTTAGTACTTATCTAGTACTTATCTAGTATTTTATTAGCTTTAGGTTTTAAATTTATTACTAATTTATTTATTTCTTAGATACCTCTACTAAATATAAGTATTATATTAAAATAAGTAATAATAAGGCTTATATTACTATAAGTTTTACCTAGTATTTCTCTATTTCTTATTTACTAACTTATTATAAGCTATTAATTATATAATAAGCACTACTAATAAGATTAAACGCCTTATGAATAAAGCTAGTTCTAAGCCTAACTTTTAGGTATAATATACTAAGAATAAAGTAGCTCCCTAGTACCTCCCTAGTACCTTATTATTAGTATTTAATTATATTTTAGGAGGAGATCCTTACTACTTAGCTTATAATTAAGAAGGCTCTCTAAATTAAGAAGAATAAGGTTATTATAATACTTAAGAAGTATAAGGCTAAGGAGGCTAAGATCTCTATAGAGATAGAGAACTACTAAGTAATTACTTTAGAGGATATAGCTAGGTATTAGTAGCACTTTACTAAGGAGGCTAAGAAGTAAACTAAGTTATTATATAAATAATATAAGGAGCTCTATTACTACTATCTAGAAATAGAGTAATTAGCTAGCTAGTAGCTAGAGGTATAGGATATATAAGCTAAGTATATTAAGGAGGTAAATAAGGCTTATAATAAGGTAGTTAGTTAATCTAATCTCTACTAGTACCTTACTAATACTCCTTTAGTTAGTATTTCTAACTTAAAGTAGTATTATAAGGTTCTAATTACTCTATTTATCGCTCTATTTATTTATTTAAGGGATAATAATATTAAGGGGGATATAACTAGTCCTAGTAAGGAGGGTACTAGCGCCTAGTAGATATAAGATTTTTAAGAGCACCCCTAGTAAGCATTAATAACCTCTAGGTAGTATATAGTTACTTTTAGACGTTTGTCTAGTCTCTTTTCGCCTTAGTAGGGGCCTTTAGGCTAGTAAATTAAGATATCTAGCTAGTATACCCTATTTCTACTTAGTAACTAGTTACTTATTAAGTTATTTATTAAATTATATAGGGATTATAATACTTTTATTTATAATTAGGCTTTATAATTATTTTATAAGTCTATTAATATATTATATTATAGCTCTTATAAATTATCTAGTTTACTATAGCCCTTCTATTTAATAAGGTACTAATAGTTATATCTAGGGCCCCTATAGGTAACGATATAGTCTACTATATAGATATTATTATTATTATTAATTAGGATATCTTATAGTAGAACGGCTAAGCTAAAAAAGGGTTCTAATTATATAGGTATAAAAATATTATAAATTTAGTACTTTTTATCGATCTATAGCTTATATACTTATCCTCTATTAATTACCTATTAGATTCTAAATAGGCCTAGGTATTTATTAGAAAGTTTATAAGAGGGCTACCTCTACCTAATGTTTTTTATTAAAAGTAATATAAGATCTCTTATAATAAAAATAATAAAGGTCTTCCTCTAATTATAGAACTTATTATATATTTTATTATATTTCTAAAGTAAGTTAGTAATAGTTAATCTCTAGGTAAGTAAGCTATAGACTCTCTTATATATTACTAGGACTAAAACCTTTAACTAGGGTTTAATATTATTAGGTCTACGAGGGGAATATCTTATTAATAGCTTAGTAAGTAACGTCTTAGTAGCTTTATAATAGGAGTTATTATAAATAAATTAGGCTAGGTTAAGCTATATTACCTAGTTATCCTAGTTAATATTATAGAAAGTCCTTAAAAAGTGCTTAATACTCTAGTTCTAGCGTTC
>JAVHLU010001706.1:0-26520 GCA_036785755.1 Colletotrichum ledebouriae
TCCTTAACTAAAGAGGTCTTTCCTAAGAGGTTCTTATAGCTAGAAGTATAAGAAGCTCTGCTATTATAAGTAGGGCTTTATACCTCTCCCTCTTCCTTATCCTTATCCCTTAACTATATTAGTACTAAACCTTATATATAAATACGCTAAGCCTAAGCGAGGTATACCTTTTAATATAAATAATATAAAGGGGGTTACTAGAGAGTTTAGCCTTAATATAATTAATAAAACCTACTCCTTTATTAACTACTCCGCTATATATAGAGAGCATATTATTAGTATAACCCTTAAGAAGGCTTACCTTAATACCCCTATAGGGGACTCTATAAGGCGCAATAGTATTAGAGCTAAGTAAGTAAACTTAGTAGTAGAAGCTCAGCGGGTTATTATATACCCTATAGAGTAGCCCTTCTTTAAGCAGGTCCTCTATATTACTAAGGTAGAGGTAGCCTAAGCAGCCTAGGCCTATTAGGGGTCGGTAAGTATAGCTTGCGCTAACTGCTTTAATATAGAGAGAGCGTTACTAACAACGGCATAGTAAAGATAGTAATGACTTCTAGCGGACGAAGCGGTAATAGAGGTAGGATTAGCAGCGCGGGTAGTATATAAGAGGAAACGTCGATAGTTTCATAGTTTAAATAATTAAAAACTACGTTATTATTAATATAAAGTTAAAGATCGTGAGGCTATCTAGTAGGGTATATATAAGTATAGCTATAGTTAGGAGAGTTATAATTATATAACCGAAGGCTATGTATTATTAGGAGGCGCGGAGTTAGAAGGTCTGTTGCACTTAAGCAGGTAAAATCACTATGCAGTGGCCAGAGGCCTAAGGACCCTAATTATAAATTAGACTATTAGAAAGAGTTATTACTCGAACGTTTTTATTTACTATATGAAGTTACTAAAGCACGTTTAACTAAGGAGAGGTATACTCTATATAATATATGTAATTAACGCGATATTTAATACTAGATAACTAAGCTTACTTAACTATATGAGGATACTAAAGAGACTAAATCTAAGGTATTAACTATTATATATAATAAAATAGATATAGAACTAGTTATTAGCATTCCTTAGCTAACTAGTAATACGAACTGCGATAGGTTTATTATAAGCTTTTAGAAGATAGTCCCTAGCTAGTATCGAGTAGTTACTAAAGGATCTTAGCAAGTATTCGTTTAACTATCTATTAAGACGACCTATATAGGAACTATAGCAACGCGACTATCGCTAAAAGAGACCTTAAAGGTAGGTTATACTACTACTACTTATTACCTATACTATACGAACCTAAAGGAGACTATATCTAGCCTATTACTATTAAGACCTATAAAGTAAGCTACTAATATTACTACTAAACCCTTATTAAGCTCTAATCGCAAAGAAATTTAGTTTAACTAATAACAAAGGCCTAAATACTAATGCGAATAGCCTAGTTAATTTATTTAGTATCCTTAACCGCCTAGTTACCCTTTAGCATATATAATAAAAAGGACTAGTTATAAGTAAGTAGAAGAGGAAGTATATACTTCGTTAGATAAGGCCGACTTTAACTATATCTAGTATATTAAAGCTAGTGAGGACTTAGATTTATATAAAGAAGACTTAGTTATTAGTACTAATAACGAGGATAGCTATAAGAGATAGGAAGATAATCCTAAGCATATTAACCTAGTTACTTAACCTACTTATTATTATAAATACCCTCTAAGTTATATCCCTAGATATAAGGACGAGTACCCCATTTTTAATATTAATATATTTTAAAATTCGCTCCTTAAGGATCCTGGAATCTATTCTTATAAAATATACCTTTATAACGCTAAGCTATATACTAACTTCGAGGGGATCTTCTTATATTATACCCTTCTATCTGCTTAGCTAAATATAACGCTTATTAGTCCCATTAAGCTATAGTAATATATAGTTATATATTTATGCTATTATATATACGCTAAGATTGTTATCCGAGGCTATAATAATAGACTACTAATTATAGTCTATATTAATACTAGCGCAGACCGCTAAGTTATTAGCGAAGCCTACTTATAATAGTTCTATACCCTCTTAAGAGAACCTAACGTATTTAAGGTCCAAGGCGTAGGAAGCCTTAAGACTATTACCTAGGTAACCTTTGCGATTCTTATATAAGGATAATAACCTAATAGTTATATAATAACTACTAAGCTCTATATAAGTATCTAGCTTATCCTGCAATTAAATACTAGTTTACTTATAGCGTAAGACTTTAATATACCTAATAGGCTCGACGTCCTAAACTTAGTATTATATATCTAGATCGTATCTTGCGATAATATTTAAATTCCCTCTTATATCTATTTAAAACTCCCTTTAAAAGTTTATAATATATATACTATATAAAATATAACTATTATACTATATAATTACTCTACTATTTAAATTAATATGCTATTAGTAAAATTAAGTGCTTTCTATTTAGCCTAAAGCATAAAGGGTATATATATATATATATATATAGGTAATTTACTATTTATTCCTATTATTAATAACGCTCCTTACCTATTAAAGATTAAACGAGGTACTAAGCTTAGAACCCTAGCGCTCTTTAAGTCTAATAGATACCTTGAGCTAAATACTTGCGATTAACTATAAATAGCCTTTTAAATATTATTATATAAGGATCTAATATATTACGCTATTTTTAGCCTTTTAGATCGCAAGGTTATAATACTCGTCTAGCTACTATAACTATTAGTCGATAAATAAGTGGAGATCTCAACCTAACTAGTTAGGAAGCGCTCGCTAACTAAGGCGTAATAAAGGATAATATAACGCTAAATTATAGAGATATCTATATGGGGAATATTAACCTAAATAGTAAGATAGGTATAACTAAGCTTAAAGACTTACTAGTAGTTATTACTAAGGAAGATATATATATATCTATAACTAAGATACTAAAGCTATTTAATACCTTAAAGAGGCTATATTATATTACTATATTATCTAGAAGGACTAAGGACTAATTAATCTTCTAGAAGACTAATACCTTAATGTCGAACTTATTAAAGGATAGTAGAATATAAATATTAAATAATAACCTTATTTTATTAGTAAAGAAAATAAGAACCTTATTAATAAGGCTTTAGATAAGTTCTACGCTTAAAACTATATAGAATAGGGTATCTCTAGGCCTATATTATTTAGAGCCCCTATATTCGCTACATAGCGAATTACAAATAGTAAGTATAAAGTTTAGATAGTTATAGACCTATATACCCTTAATAACGCTATAATCCCTAATATATACGCTATACTATTATAGTAAGATATTATTAAACACCTTTATAATAAATTATAGATTATTATACTTAATACTCGATCCTTCTTCTATTAATTTCTTCTTAAGAAGGAATATTAAGATTAACTTACTATAGTTAGCTACTAGGGATAAGAACGCTTAAAGGTAGTACTTATAGGATTCTATAATTCGCGTACTTATACTTAACGCGTTATAAATAGACTCCTATACCTATATAAGCAATATACCTATATATATATAAAAAATGCTATTATCGCTTTAAAAGACTTTAATACTTACCTTAAGCACCTTACTATAATTCTTAAACTCTTTATAGATATTAGATTCGCGCTTTTAATAACGAAGTTATTCGTTAGATACCCTTCTATTAAACTACTTTGCGTTACTATTAACGCGTTCGGACTATTAAATACTTAAGACTATATTAACGCTATTAAGAAGATTAAGTACCCCTATAACCTTTACTAGCTTAAATACTAGATAGGTATAACTAGATTTCTACGATATATAATACTACGCTAAAATTATTATATTTAACTACTCTAATAATATAAAACTATATTACTTATCTAAGCCTAAGCTTAAGGGAAGGATAAAGGCGCTATAAGAAAGGTCTTTTATTAAAAGATAAGTTTTAAGCCTACGCTAGAAGAAGTAGCTAGCTTTAATAATATTAAGGATACTTTAATAGTAGATAACGCCCTATTCTACTATAACCCTAATAAGTAGTTATTTATATAGCTTAACTCGTTAGAGGAATATAAATATTCCGTGCTAATCTTCTAGCTAGCTAATAACGTCGAATAGAAACCTTATAACCCTATTAAGTATACTAACGTACGCCTAATCGCCTATATTAATAAGGCCCTTAACTAAGCTAAATGGAAGTATTAGCTTACTAAACTTGAAGTTACTTACTTAGTATAGGTAGTAAAAAAGGGTTAGCTAATATTATACTTATTAAGACGAGACCCTATAATAGTACTTACTAATTATTTAATAACGTATAATATCGTTAAATAAACGTCGCTATAGTGAGAGGATAGGACGAGGTCTAACGTATAACTTATATTATTATTAGAATACCTTAGCTAATTCTCCCTAGTATATTATTATATCCCTAGAACGTTAAATATTATAGTAGACTCGTCATTACGCCTACTTATAGTAGAAATCCCTATTAAATATATTAGGGAACTTAATAAGATATAGAATAATATACTAATAGGTGCTAACTTTATAATAGAGGTATCTCTTAATAACGACTTTAGGACTAAGCTTATCTAATTATATACTAACTCTAAGTCCTAGAGTAGAGTATATAAAATACTCTATGAAAAGGTAGATAATATAGACCTTAACTTTATTATATATAATAGTCTTCCTTTACTACGTTAACCTATATACTAATAAACAAAGGCTCTATATTCTAAAAGAGTTAGTAACGCCGCTTATTAAAGAAGCTTATAATAACTATTATTACTTTAGTAAGTAACGAACGTAGAGAGCTATTAATAAATACTTTTATATACTACGTCTTAAATAATAAGTTAATAACTACGTAGCTAACTACTTATAATATAGAATAATAAATACGGAACGTTAACTACTACTTAGCGCGATATAGCTAATATTAACGCTAGCTATTCCCTTTTATATAATTACTATAGACTTTATTATTAGACTTCCCGAAATACCTTTATTATATATAGGCTACGAAGTAGAGAACTTCCTACTTCTTAATATAATACTTACTATAACTAATAAGTTCTCTAAAGTAATAGTTCTTATCCTAGGTTACTTAATATATACTACTAAGATCTAGGGACGCCTCCTTCTTTATAGCCTCTAATATAATAACTAGGGAATACTAAAAGCTATTATATCTAATTATAACTAGAAGTTCCTATTAAAGTTTTAAACCGCACTATAGGCCGAATTATATACTAAATTAAGATTCTTAATAGTATATTATCCTTAAACTAATAGTATTTTAGAACGTAAGAACTAAACCGTCGAACTAGCTATTCGTTACTTTCTTAACCTCCTTAATAATACCTAGGTAATATTACTACTAAGCCTTTGATATAACCTTAATAACGCCTACTTATAAGTTATTAGTTATTTACTAAACTAAATCCTATATAGTAGGAATACTAATAACGCGTTAAATATCTTAAGTAATACTAATCCTAAAATAAACTGCGAAATCTTCTAGGAGGAAGCGAAAGTTTTAATTATAATAGCCTAGCTTTATATAAAGAAACGGTATAAGGAAAGCTTTATTTTATTACTTTTAAGCTAAGTAACTAGATATACCTTAAGATAGGATTAGGATATTATCTACTAAGATAGCTAAACCTAAAGTATAGCTACTAATATATTCTATTTAAGGTCCTCAAACGCGTTAGTAAGTTAGTATACCGCCTCGATATTCTACTTAATATAAATATTTTTCTAGTTATATCTATCGTCTAGCTTATACTAGTACTAGCCCCTAGTAGTAACCTATTTAACTACTAAGACGACTACTAAGATCTAGTTAATATTAAGTAAGATAATAATATTTATTAGCTTAAAGTATATAAGTATTTTAAGATTAAAAGTATTCTTAAGAAGTAAACCCTCGCGCGAGGAAAGTTATAATATTTAGTTAAATAGAAAGGTTACCTACTAATATATATTATTTAAATAGATAAAGACGCTATAAATATAAATAAACTTATCACTATATTTAAAAGGAAGGAATAAGAGATGAAATAGCTCTATAGATAAGTATAAGCTTAAAGACCTATTTAATAGGGTATTAAACTAGTATTAGAGCTTAGTAAAAGATTACTAAGATGCTTAAGAGGAAGGCCTCGTAAGAACCTAGTAGAATAATATAATATATATTATAAATAAGGAACGTACTACTTAAAGCGCCTTAAATAGATAAGTAAACTATAAAGAGTATTATAACTAAAGCCTTATTATAAAATAAAGACGTTTAGCGCGCTTAGCGCGTCTAAGGATTTTACTCTAATAATAGCGATATTTATATCTATCCTATTAGTAAAGATAACTATATCTATTACGCCTTCCCTCTCGAACTCCTTCTAGCCTTAGTACTATAGGAACCTTTATAAATATAACTACCCTCCTCGCGAGAAGGTCGATCCCTACTCTTATTTAACTAATAAGAAAAATTAGCGCTTTTAACTATATTACTTTGCTATTATTATACTTATATATCTCCCTTTATTACGAATATCCTCTTCTAAACGTTAAGGAACCTTACTAACGCTCTACGTCGTTACGCGCTTAGCGCTACTAGAGTAACCTATATTATATATACCTAGGTATTACTTTACTATAAATAGATAACGCTCCAAATATAAAGACGCTAAGTATATTACTCTTAACTATATTTACTACTACCTACCTAACGTTAAGATCCCTTATAGAAAGCCTAGATATTATACTTATAACTAAGAAATCTTTAAGCGCGTCCTTAACTAAAAGACCTAAAATTATAGAACTAGTTATAGTACTTCTAGTACCCTATTTATTATCTACCTAGGTACTAATATATACCTTATTACCTAACTACTATCTATAAACTAAATTAGGTTCTATTGCTAATTTCCTAATACTATCTTAAACCTTAAGTAGCTATTTCTCTATAACGTTATATAGAACTCCCTTAAATATAACCTATATTATACTACTAATATTACTAGCTTGACTATTTCTATTAAATCCAGAGAGGCCTTAAGCGGAGATTATAAACCTATTACTACTAAACGTAATTAAGCTAATAAACCTATTAACGCTACTTAGCCTAAATAATCCCTTAATACTAGCTAGCCTAACTAAGCTATTAATATCGCTAAATATAGTAAACCTTAACTATTAACTAAAATTAATATAACTAGTACTAGATTAACTCCTATCGCTTAGAATGAGACTAATAAGGTAGCTACTCCTAAGAAGTAAGCTACTAGTATTAGTACCCCTAATGTAATAAATTTTATAAAGGCTATTAAGGGAATATAAGACTATAGTAAATACGTTAGCTATATCTCTATACTACTTAATAGATATAAACAAACCTAGATCGCTCTAACTATAGCGCTCTCTAAGGGTTATATTACTAATACTAGCGCTATTACTCTTAACCTAAGCTAATTTATTAAATTAGCTACTAACAAGTTTAAGTTTATTATAATAACTATCCCTAAGGGACTAATATAAGAGAGCTTAGGCTTCTTTAGCCCTAAATAATACCTTACTACTAGGTTATCTACTAAGTATATAGCGTTAGCTATAAGCCTAGATAATTACCCTAATATTAACCCTTCCTCTAACGTTAGCCCCTTTAACGCTACTAATATACCTAGCGCTACTAAGACGCCTAGTACTACCTCTAGTGTTAAGAAGATCGTTATTACTAACTAGTAATCCTATACTTATATTACTAGCCTCTATTACCTTATCTATTCCTATATAAAGTTCCTAACTACTTAGGAGGTAATTAATATATACCTTTAGCGCGTCTACTTCTTTAATATAACTAACCTTATTACTACTTACTATACTAAACGCCTTACCTTATATACCCTTATCTAGAACGGCTTAATTATCCTTAGTCTATATATATATATCCGCGCCCTTAACTTATTTAGAACTAAATAAATTATAAGTAACCTGGAATTTAGCGCTATATTGCTATTCTTTATTATTAAGTAGATATTATAATACGAGTTTCCTAGTATATATACTAAGGATAACGCTTATATTAGTTAAGCTATAGTTAATAATAATAACGCAGGTGCTATCTATACTCTTTTAGACCTTAATACCCCTAAGGCTATGGATATAGCTAACCTTTAATATAAACACGCTATAGACCTTTAAGGCCTTCGCGCTAATATTACCTCCCTCGCTACTTTAATTACTATAATTAAAAATAATAGCGTTATTAAGTTATACCCTAAGGTTAGTAACGAATCTTACTACTAGTTCCTAGAATAATATAAAGATAATACCTAACTAGCTACTACTTATAGTATTAATACTAACTCCTAGGTATAGCTAAAGAGATTATTAATAAGGAGGATAAGGACTACCCCGACCTCTTAAAGATAGCTAATACTACGCCTAAGACTTCCTTAGCCTAAAGTAGGATATAATAAAGTATATAGAATAGAAAGGAAGTAAGGTTATATATAGTTATATATATATAATAGTATAGCTCTACTTATTAGCATACTATTATAATAGGAAGTATAAATGAAATTTTATACTACGTATTATAGGTAATACCTTTCTCTTCTTATATAGGTAATTAATACTAAACGCGCTTAGCGGAGTTATCCCGCTTAAGGGCGCCTAACGCGTTTAACGCGTGAAACGTACCTGAACGCGTTAACCCTTATAAAAGGGCCTATCGCCTTCAAGGAGAGAACCTTCATAATTCATAGATTTTTCACCTATTTCTTTTCGCCTAATACGTGGACCGTATCACTTAGATAAGTTATTAAAATATAACCAACCGACCTAGTATCCTTAACCTTATTAAATATAGAATATAAAGCGGTAAGTTTATTATTATTAGTTAGCGAACTAGTAATAGATTTTAGACTTGGACTTATATATATATATATAGGATACTAATACTACCTAGTTAACGCTATATATACCCTAATTAATAAGATCCGAGGGTATCTAAGAAGAGTATTAATTATTCTAAGCATCAGGGTCCACGATTAAGAGGTTAGATATTAATAATACGTTACTATAACCTACTAAGGCTCCTCCTTAATACCTAGCTAAGCTTATAAAGATGGTATTCCTAACTAAATAACATATCGAGTAACTCTAGATTAATTATATAACCCTTATGATAGAGGTAAACAAGTAGTAAAATGAAGAACTAATATAATTAGGCTTAAATATACTAGAGGGCGTAGGAGATAAGATTAAATAAGTAGTTTTTACCTATTATATTCTATTCTCTAGTTTCCTAGATAACTTCCTAGCTATAGACCTATATAAGTATGTCCGTCGCCTAAATAAAGGCGTAAACCTATGGAACTCGAGTTAGAGGAAGCGTTAGAACCCTACTAAAAAAAAATTGATAGACCGGTTAGTTAAGGAAGGATAAGATATAGGCTTATATAAATTAATAGTAGTAGCTAATAATATAGTATTAGAATAGGGTATATAACCCGTTTGAATATAAAAGAATAATAATCCTTAGGGTAAATACCGTTTTATTATTAATTGTTAGAATATTAATAAGTAGATTCTAATATTACTAATCCTATTGCTTCGCGAGATCTATGAGAACCTATTAGATCCCTGAATTAGGTCCTATTTATATTAGGACTTAGAGCATACTTACTAGTCTATCCCTATTTATCTAGACTATAGATATATTTAGATATTTAATATACTAAAATACCTATAACTATAGCTAATTAGAGGCCTCTAGCCACTGCATAGTGGTTTTACCTACTCAAGTGCAATAGACCTTCTAACTCCGCGCCTCCTAATAATACATAGCCTTCGGTTACGTGAGCTTACTAACTACCTTTCCTAACTATAGCCGCACTTATACGTGCCTATTATACTAGATAGCCTCACGATCTTTAACTTTATATTAATAATAACGTAGTTTCTAATTATTTAATAGACTACGAAACTATTAACCTTTCCTCTCGCGCACTACCCGCGCTGCTAATACCGCCTCTATCACTACTCCGTCCGCTAGCATAACGTCTATAGAAGTCGTTACTATCTTTACTATGCCGTCGTTAGCAACGCGCTCTCTATATTAAAATAGTTAGTCTAAGCTATACTTACTAACATTCCCCTAAGGGGCCTAGGCTACCTCTACCTTAATAGTGCAGAGGACCTGCTTAAAGAAGGGCTACTCTATAGGATATATAATAACTTATATAGCTTCTACTACTAAGCTTACTTACTTAGCTATAATATAATAGTAAGTATCCCCTCTAGGGGTATTAATAAGAGCCCTCTTAAGGGCTATACTAATAATACGCTCTCTATATATAATAGAGTAGTTAAAGAAGGAGTAGGTTTTATTAATTATATTAATATTAAACTCTCTAGTAAGCTCTTATATATTATTTATATTAAATAGTATACCTCGCGCGGGGTTATCGTTTTTATATATAGGGTTTAGTACTAATATAATTAAGGGATAAGGGTAAGGAAGAAGGAGAGGTATAAAGCCTTACTTATAGAGCTTCTTATACCATTAGCTATAAGGACCTCTTAGGAGAGACCTCTTTAGTTAAGGAGTTACCTCTTATATAGTAGCGTTAATAGCACTTTTAATACCCTGCTAGAAGGTTAACCTTTTAGGTTAAGGAGTTATCTTATATAATAGCTTTCACCTTTAGCACCTTACTAGAAGGTTAACCTTTTAGGTTCAGGATTTATCTTATATAGTAGCTTTCGTAGCACCTTATAAGAAGGTTTAGCGAGGGCGTTTCTAGGATATAAGAGCCTTAGTAGCCCGTTTAGCTCTAATATAATTAGCCCTAGTATAGCGCGCGTCCGATTTTATAATATTTAGAGGGTTTACTTGCGAGTAGTAGGAATATATAGGGTTCCTATATTATTTTCCTTAACTAGTAGAGGGTATAGGTTAAAATACCTATATAATATTTCCTAAATTATACCTATAAACTAGGTGAATTTATTATAGTCTTTTTGCGAAGGGGCTGCGGCGTAATTCCGAACTCAATAGCTAATTAGAATATAATAAGGCCTAAAGGTATTAGCTTATTAAATAACTAAATTCAGGAGGATCTTCCTAGGTCCTATTCTAGAACTAAAGCTTAAACTATTACTATTAGTACTACTAAGGGCTAGCGAAATACCCCCTATAGATATTTATTTTAATAATATTTTTATAAAGTTCTATTATTAGGTATTTATAAAATAATACCTATTGCCTCGGTTTATATAGGTATAAGTCTAACTATTAGGAAAGAAGATTAGCTTAGGAATAAGATTAGTTATTATAATAGGTTAGGTATATAAAGCTAGAGGTGCTATATTTATTAAGCCTAACTATATTACTAACATCTACGAAAAGCTACTACTTACTAACTAGACTAGTATAAGGGTATATATTATCATAACTAGGCCCTATAGATAGTAGATAAAGAGCTATACTAGGCCTCTGGCCACTGCATAGTGATTTTACCTGCTCAAGTGCAACAGACCTTCTAACTCCGCGCCTCCTGATAATACATAGCCTTCGGTTACGTGATCTTACTAACTACCTTTCCTAACTATAGCTGCACTTATACGTACCCTACTAGATAGCCTCACGATCTTTAACTTTATATTAACAATAACGTGGTTTTTTATTATTCAAACTACGAAACTATCGACTTTTCCTCTCGCGCACTACCCGCGCCGCTATTAAATACCGCCTCTATTACCGCTTCGTCCGCTAGTCCTCTTATTCGATCGGGTTAGCTAACGCCTTCGCTATGCCGTCGTTAGCAACGCTCTCTCTATATTAAAGCAGTCGGCGTAAGCTATACTCACCGACGTTCGCCTAGGCCGCCTAGGCTACCTCTACCTTAGTAATACGGAGGACCTGCTTAAAGAAGGGCTACTCTATAGGGTGCGTAACGACCTGCTGAACTTCTATTACTAAGTCCGCTTACTTAGCTATAATATAATAGCGAGTATCCCCTCTAGGGGTATTAATAAGAGCCCTCTTAAGGGCTATACTAACGATACGCTCTCTATATATAATAGAGTAGTTAAAGAAGGAGCGGGTTTTATTAATTATATTAATACTAAACTCTCTAGCGAGCTCTCGCGCGTTATTAGTATTAAAAGGCGTGCCTCGCGCGGGCTTAGCGTTTTTATATACGGGGTCTAGTACTAATATAGTTAAGGGATAAGGAAGAGGGAGAGGTATAAGGCCCTGCTCGTAGTAGAGCTTCTTATATTTCTAGCTATAAGAACCTCTTAGGAAAGACCTCTTTAGTTAAGGAGTTACCTCTCGTATAGTAGCGTTCGCAGCACCTTACTAGAAGGTCGACCTTTTAGGTTAAGGAGTTATCTCATATAGTAGCTTTTACCTTTAGCACCTTGCTCGAAGGTCGACCTTTTAGGTTAAGGAGTTATCTCATATAGTAGCTTTCGCAGCGCCTTGCTAGAAGGTTTAGCGAGGGCGTTACTACGAGAGCCTTAGTAGCCCGTTTAGCTCCGATATAATTAGCCCTAGTATAGCGCGCGTCCGACTCTATGCGAGGGTTTGCTTACGAGTAGTA
This sequence comes from Colletotrichum ledebouriae, assembly GCA_036785755.1. Taxonomy (NCBI): domain Eukaryota; kingdom Fungi; phylum Ascomycota; class Sordariomycetes; order Glomerellales; family Glomerellaceae; genus Colletotrichum; species Colletotrichum ledebouriae. The sequence continues at coordinate 12,622 of JAVHLU010001706.1, forward strand.
GGAACGTATAGGGTTCCTATATTGTTTTCCTTAACTAGTAGAGGGTATAGGTTAAAATACCTATATAGTGTTTCCTAAATTATACCTGCGAACTAGGTGAATTTATTATAGTCTTTTTGCGAAGGGGCTGCGGCGTAATTCCGAGCTTAATAAAGAGCTATACTAAGGTAGCTTGCTATTTATATTAGCTAACTAGTACTATTCTATGGAAATAGTGATCCTTAGAAGCCCTATTATTCTAACTAATAAAAGAACTTATAGCAGGGGCTATTAGATTATATAGCCTAGATATTTGCTAACTAGTATAGTTATATTTAGACGTATTAGAGTATACTGGAGGTTATATAATTATATAGAACTAATTAGCTAGGTAAGTCCAAATCCTATATAACTCGTTTCTACTTATAAAAACCTAATATAACTATAGAACCTCTAAGCGTAAGATATTAGTAATTATAGAATTTTATAAATAATACTCCTATTTTTGTTAAACTAAGAAGCTATTAACTATTTATACTAACTATAAACCCCTTACCTAGTTTCTAATCTTAGCCTATGATAACGGGATCTATATACGCTAGGTATTAGAATTAAGGATACTAAATATTATAATTAAATATATATAGGGCTAATAGAACGTGGCTACTAGTATACTATCTAGAATAGGTTTTCTATCCTATAATTATAATAATAATAACTTATAAGTATTTAGGTTTAAAATAGAAGATAGTTACTAGGTATAGAAGGATAGAACTAGGGGTTATAAAGAACTACTAAAAACTACTTTAAAAAATAAGCTACATTAAGAATAATTAAATAAAATAGTAGAGTCCTTACTTATATATCGCAGGGGAATAGGTACTAGAGAAGGGAAGTTAAATAACCCTATTATAGTACTAATAAGGCGCTTAGTAACTAGTAAAATAGGATTATTAGAACTTATAGTTAGATATAGTTATTAGTTAGATACTCGAGATATAACCTTAAGTCTAAGTATCTATATAGCCTAAGGTAATAATAATATAAAAAGGTAGAGGGACAACTTATAATATAGTAATATCTAAGAATTCCTATTAGGAAGATATAAGGCTAATAATTACTAAACCTAATACTTAGCAAATTATTACTAATCTTACTTAATCTTAGATAGAACTTTATATAACTTATACTAGGGTATTTAATATTAATACCTTATCTATTTAGAAGTTACTAATATATATAAGGAAGCCTATAATAAGGTGAGCTATTATAGGCTAAATATAGTATACTATTAGTTAGTAAGTGGCCTCTAGCCACTACATAGTGATTTTACCTACTTAAGTGCAATAGACCTTCTAACTCCGCGCCTCCTAAAAATATATAGCCTTCGGTCACGTGATCATAACTTTCCAACTATAGTCGCACTTATATATACCTATCGCCTCACGACCTTGAACTTTATATTAATAATAACGTAGTTTTTAATTATTTAATAGACTATAAAACTATTAAGTTTTTCTCTCGCGCACTCCCTACGCTACTAATACCGCCTCTATTACTACTTCGTCCGCTAGTTATTACTATCTTTATAATCCTCTTATTTAATTAGGTTAGCTAACGCCTTCGCTATGCCGTCGTTAGTAACGCTCTCTCTATATTAAAGCAGTTAGCATAAGCCATACTTACTAATATTTAAGCCCTAAGGGGCCTAGGCTACCTCTACTTTAATAGTGCTAAGGACCTACTTAAAGAAGGGCTACTCTATAGGGTATATAATAACCTACTTAGGTTCTACTACTAAGTCTACTTACTTAGCTATAATATAATAGCGAGTATCCCCTCTAGGGGTATTAATAAGAGCCCTCTTAAGGGCTATATTAATAATATACCCTCTATATATAATAGAGTAGTTAAAAAAAGAGCAGGTTTTATTAGTCGTATTAATACTAAACTCTCTAGTGAGCTCTTATATATTATTAGTATTAAAGGGCATACCTTGCGCAGGCTTAGCGTTTTTATATATAGGGTCTAGTGCTAATATAGTTAAGGATTTATTATAAGTTAGATAAGGATAAGGAAGAGGGTAAGGCATAAGGCCCTGCTTATAGTAGTAGAGCTTCCTATGCTTCTAGCTATAAGAACCTCTTAGGAAAGACCTCTTTAGTTAAGGAGTTACCTCTTATATAGTAGTATTTATCTTTAGTACCTTACTAGAAGGTCGACCTTTTAGGTTAAGGAGTTATCTTATATAGTAGCTTTTATAGCACCTTTAGTACCTTACTAGAAGGTTAACCTTTTAGGTTAAGGAGTTATCTTATATAGTAGCTTTTATAGTCCCTTGCTAGAAGGTTTAGCGAGGGCGTTTCTAGGCCACAAGAGCCTTAGTAGCCCGTTTAGCTCTGATATAATTAGCCCTAGGATAGCGTATATCTAACTTTATATAGTTATATTTAGAGGGTTTGCTTATAAGTAATAGGGATATATAGGGTTCTTATATTATTTTCCTTAACTAGTAGAGGGTATAGGTTAAAATACCTATATAGTATTTCCCGAATTATACTAACGAACTAGGTGAATTTATTATAATCTTTTTGCGAAGGGGCTGCGGCGTAATTCCGAACTTAATTAGTTAGTAGGTAAAGCTTTCTAGCTAGAGATATTAACTAATCTTATTAACTATATAAATAGCTATTAGCTTTATACTAGTATTAGATTATAACAACTACTATATCTAGACTAGACTATATTAATCTTAGAACTATTATAAGTTATTAGGATTAACTACTTAGGTATATTACTTATATTAGCGGGGGGTAATATATACCTATTAATTTGGATCGACTACTTAAGCTAGTTCTATTAGGGTTAACTTATAAAGATAGCTATAGCTAGGGAAGCAATCCCTTAGTTAGAAGTATAGATAGATACTATTAGTATGCTACCTTAAGTTATCTACTTAGATACTAGAGGAGTATTTATATCTATTAGGTTTAAAACTATAATAAAAGTCCATTAAGCTAAAGTTCTATTAGCTCTAGCTAAGTCTTATAAATTAGTAGGTATAATTAAAACCTATATCTAATTAGTTATTAACCTTATTCTAAAGCGGATTCTAAGTACGCAATTCCCCCTAGAGGACTAGGACTTAAATTATATAAAAGTACTTAGGGATATTAATAGATATTAAATACTAACTATGGGATACTTACTAATAGAGATCCTAATAGGATAAGAGATAATATGTTTAGCTATTAAACTACAAAGGCACGATAATATTCCCTAACTAGAGGTAGTAGCTAATATTATAATTACTTATATAGCTAGAATACATTATAAGAGAAGAGTAGTAATAAGTATATAAGATATAAAGAATACTACTTAATTAGCTAAGTATAAATAATAATACATAATCCTATTTAGGCGTAGCGATCTAGTTAGATTAGCTTAAGATAGGAAGCTCCAAAAGTTTAAACCTCGTTAGAGAGGCTTATTTGCTATATAATATTAGGTTAGTTAAGTTCTATACTCCTTAGAATAACTAGATAGAACTACTATACCTTATAATTAATATTAGGACTAGTTAAAGGTATTTTCCTTATAAGAGGGATATCTATAGTTAAATACTAAATTAATATTATTATTCTCATAATTATTAAGGCGATAATAAACGGGGCCTTAGAGATATTAAGGTTAAATAGGTTATACTTTCCTTATTAAAACTCCTTCTATAAGAGGTGCTCTTACCTATTTCAATTATAGGGAGGGTTCTTTCTATTTATTTATTAATAGATTTAGTATAGAAAAGGAATTCTCTTTTTAGGCTAATTAATTAAGTGCATTCCTCTTATATTAACTTTTTTACTTCTCTTACCTTCCTACCCTATTTCCCCCCTTAATACCCCTTACGTTTAGTATAATAACGCTATATTAACGCTTAATATAGCGATCCCTTATAGTAAATAAGATCTATAACCCTCTTATATTTTTTTAAAGACGTTCTTATAATTAGTAATTATAAATCTCTTAAGTAACCTAAGGGTAATCCGATTATACTTAAGGAATCCTACTAATATATTAATAAGAATAATTAATAATCCTTCTAGTATATTTAATATCTTTAAAGATAACCCCTACCTTATATATTACTATTTATTAATATTAGTAGGTACTACTAGAAGGTAGGTGGAACGAAGTTATTCTAGAACTAAAACGCGAGGTTCTAGGAATAGGGGCTAGTAAGCGAAGTAATATATTACCTAGAAGAACAATAATAGCCTAGCTCTATAAATATAGGATATCTTAGCTAATAATAAATCCTCTATACTAGATAGCGATACTAATTTAAATAAGGAACTAGCTAAGAATATATTAGAATAAGCTTATAAAGCTATAAAGGCTATATTAATCTACTTAACTAATCTTATTTATTTTAGAAAGGTAGTAGAATATATCTTTACTAAAGGTATAAAGATCGATCTTAAATCCTAGGCTAAGAAGCCTATCTCTAAGACTACTATTAGTATCTCTGGTAACCTAAATTATTAAAAGATCGGGGGGTTAATCCTATATAGTAGAGAACTAGTTAATAGGATTATATTATAGGTATCTATAGTATATATTATTACTTTTAGTAACTAATAGGACTACCTATTTAGGGGTTAGAAGGATTTAAGAGATATACTAGACGTAATAACTATAATTATATATTACTTCTAAGAAGATATTACTATTACTTATTTAGCTATTATAAGCGTTTATACTATAAAGCTCTATTATATTAAATACTAGAGTCCACGTGCTAGAACTAAAGGAATATTTATTCGTTCTCTAGCCCCTAAACAGGATATTACGAAGCTAAAGATAATAAACCCTAATTAAGTTCCTAAAGAAACAACTATAGTACTACTAGCTGCTCCTATTATTAATTCCCTAAACCTAACTATTATTAATACGCCTAGTGGAGAAACTACTAGTAATAAGCTAACTATACCTAGGAAGCCTAAGGGTAATAATAAACCATAGCCTTAGTACGATTTAACTATTAAATAACTAGAAGTAGTTTCTATTCTTATTATAATAATTAATAAGGAACTAGGTTTACTAACTAGTATATTAATGTTTCCTAGTCTAGTAATAAAGCTTAGATCTAGATTTAGCTAGTTTAAATTCCCTAGAAATCATTAATCCTTCTAGTTAGGAACTATTCTTACTAAGCTAACTAATTATACTAATTTAGCTACCCCTCTAAATATCCTTAACTAACTAGCTATACGTATTATAGCCCTTAATACTAAGGATTTAGTTATTCCTCTAAAGACTTTTAAGTAACCTAATAAACGGATAGTAGGGAATAACAATACTAATATTACTAAACCTCCAAAAGCTATTAAGATAATTAAGAACTATAATTATTTAGATAAGAATAATAATCTTACTACGCCTCTATTAGTATTTAGGTTAGTTAGAACTCTACCTAGTAGTCATCCTAGTTCTAAGAAGATCCCTATTAAATTTAAATTATCCTATTGTAAAGCTAATTATTCTTAGACTCTTAATAATAATAATCCGCTTAACTAGCTTAAAGTTAACCCTAGGGTAGGAATAATAGGATAAATATAAGATTCCTTATTTAAGTCTATAGGTACCTCTAATTATAATAGATCTATTATATCTATTACTAGACCTAAAGAGGGATATATTAAGGAATAGAAAGCTATAATCTATTAAGAAGCTAATAAAGTAATTAGATTAGCTCCTACTAAGTAATAACTTAGAATTAAACTTTATTAGATATAGGAAGTTATATTAGAATAGGGAATAAATTACATATTAGGAAAGCGTAAGTTTACTAAGACTTAGGTTAGATAACCTAAGGAGATTAAGGCTATAAGAACTATTTTATTATCCCTAGCGTTTACTACCCTGTATAAGTATAAGTTAGTAACTAGTAGAGGCTCTACCTTAAAGTAATTAAAGTTCTTTTAATTAGCTAAATATATATTATTATACCTTAAAAAGGAATAGGAACTAAAATAAATATAAGTTTTATTTTAGACTAGTAACTAGATTAAAATTAGGATTCAGAATAGCTTTAGGTAATTAATACTAGCTTATTTCTCTTTCTTATTAATACTATTAGGGGCGATAGAGTTATAGTTAGATATATATATATAGTAGGAACTAATAGATCGGAGATTCCGTTTTAGGAGATAACTATAGAGGGCTTATATTAAGTATATTTAGCCTAGCTTAGTGTTAGAGTAGAACTTAGAAGAGTTAACCCCACTTAGAGCTAATCTATATTAGATCAGAACTTAAGGAGCTTATCTAGATATGTAGTATTTAAATTAAGCTATTAGCGCTAAATAACTAGGCTTAGAATAGTAGAGGAGAGAGAATTACTATAATTATGAAAGTAAAGGCTAGATATCTTTATATATTATTAAAACTATTACTATACTTATAACTAGAAATCTATATAGTAGTAATATATACTTATAACTATACCCTATTATAGTTAAGGGGCTAGAAAACGCTATCTAAGCTTCTATATAGAGCTATAAAGAGTAATACTACTATACTAGATATTCCCTACCTTTGATAGTATAGCTAGAAAGCTTTTATAGTAAGTATTTAAGCCTAGCTATATAAAAACTAACTTTAGCGCTTTAACCTAAGGGCTTAGATTAGATACCTTATAAGCTATACCTCCTCTAACCTATACGAAATATAATACCTAGCTAAGCGAGAAGTTATTACTATGCGAGATATTTAATTTAATAAAACCTAAAGATTTAGTAGTAATATTAATAAGTAAAAGGATAACTTATAAGAAATAAACTAGGAGGATATTAGGGATTATTATAATAATATTATTAAGTTAATAATGCTCTAATAGGCGCTATACCTAGATAACGCTAAGGATAATAAAGAAGCTAAATAGTTACTATTAACTAAATAAATAGGAATAGATAAGGTTAATATATTTACTAAACCCTACCTAAGTTAAAATAAGTTTAAATACTTCTGAGCTAAGTTCTAGCTTATTACTCTACTATAATCTCCTGTCTTATTATTCTTCTTAGTAATAGAGGATCTTAAGGTAAAGGGGTATAAGGCTAGCATTACTAATACTAGTAAATCTAAGAAGTTTAGAATAACCTTAAGAACCTCTTATAAGGTAGTATTTCTAATTAGTATAAAGCTAAGTAAAACTGTAGCTAGTATAAAGCTAAGTAACACTTAGTAGTAAGACGACCTCTATACTTACTTATACCTTAGCTAACTTAATACTAGCGAGGAGTATAGCTAGGTATTAAGCTATAAACCTAGGGGCCCCCTACTTAGTCTAATAATAATAATACATTCTACTATAGATAGGTTAAAAACGTTTCTATTAGGAACCCGCTAGAGGGGTTTACTATTATTACCCTCGTTTTATAGCTAATTAGCTACTTATTTACTAGGGGATAAGTTTAGAGAAGCGGAAATATTATATGTAAGTAGCTATAAGTAGTCTAAATTATAGATTAAGGTACCTAGCGTAATAGTATAAGGGTATAAAGTCCTTAGCTATTACTAGGTATATACTTATGAACTAGATAGGTGTAGAAGGCTAGTTAAAGTTAAGGCGAGACATATTATAAGAGGAGATTAATAGCCTCATAATTTAAGAGATATATATACTATAACCCTAGCGGGAATGTCCTTTTGGACCCTAATTATAGTTTTAAATCGGTTTAGTATAAACCTCTTATAGTATAATATAGTTAACGCCTTTATATATACTAATCTTAATAAGGAAGCTTATATAGAGATAGCGCCTAGATATTATAGGAATAGCTATATTCTAAAGCTACTTAAGGCCCTCTATAGATTTCGCTAATTATTACTATTATAGCAATTTAAGCGAGTAGCTAGTAAAAGCTACTACTAGTATAATAATAAAATCCTATTCTTTTTTTATATTAATAACTATATATTTATATATCCCCTATCTAAAGAGTTAACAGCTAGAGTACTAATTTCCAAACTTTAATTATAATATTACCTCGAAGGAGATAAGGATATTTAGGAGTTTCTAGGGATTAAAGCTTGTAAGAAGGGGTATATAAGTAGCAAAAGGGGCGGCAAAACAGCCTAAATAATAGATCTTGATAGGGTGAGTAATATGGTGATAAACGCTGATAAATTTAAGCATAAGGAGGTATTTTTCCTGGAATTAATTGATAGAGAAATGGTTGAATATTGATGGTATTAATGATGTTATTTCTAAGTTACGAATCCTGCCCTCACGAAGTGAGGGGTAAGATATTCTAAAACGTAACTGCAAAGCAGTAGCGTATTAAGCATAAATCGCGCTTGGATCACTCTGTGGTCCGTGCGTAATTTATATATATTTCTAGCCATGAAACTAAGGATTAGAAATATATATATATAAGGTTATTGCTATTATTAGAATTTATATAGATTTCTAAAGTATTTATTCCATGAAGGAAATACTTTTATAGTTATTATTTTATGTTTTATAGGTAGTAAAGTATTATTAAAGAGATATTGTATAGGTATATAACTATATATACTATAGTTATTTATTAAGGTTTATATAAACCTTATAAGATTATTATAGAATCTTTTAAGATATACCTTCGGTATTCTTACAAACCTATATAAAACCAACCTAACTATAAGCTATAGCTATTATAGTTATCCTTCTTTAAGAAACTATTAGAACTCCTTAATAATAAGCTCTTGATAGATTATAAAACTCTAATAATATAGGACGAACTCCTACCTTATAATAGAGAAGCGATAAAGAGTAAGATTATAAGGTATTAGTAGAAAGTAGGGTCCCTCCTATATACTATAATAATAGCTAGACCTAATATCCTATTTATAGTTAGTAGACTCGCTCGATTTAACTCAAACCCTAGCCCTCGTTACTATTTAGTAGTAGATCGCGTTATATAATACCTTATATATATAAAGGGACTATACCTAGAATATAGAGTCCCTAAGGGATTAACTAAAGGCCTTGAAGTAGTATTAAATACGAGTTTTACTAATAATACCCTAGATAGAAAGAGCTTATAGTTATTTACTATTAAGCTATTTAGAGGGATAATCTTATAGAGAGTAAGTAAATAGAATATAGTTATAATATTAATAATAAAAGTAGAGATTCTAGCCCTCTTATAGGTAGCAAAAGAGGGATTATTAATAAGCTAGCTTATTATAGCCCTATAAGTCTCTCTCTTAAATAATAAACCTCCTACATTTATAACTATAACTATTAATACTTTACTAAAAGTTATAACTTATTATAACAACCTATAGATCATAAGCCTAGTTATCAAAGAGACAGTTTAGCTATAAATAAGACTCTAATATATTAAGACTTATAACTACAAGCTATACTAAGAGGTTAGTAAGGGAAATATTAAGGTAGTTTATACCCCTTTAGTAGAGCTAATAGTAAATAGCTTTACTAAAGCCCTCTTATAATAGTTTTATAAGAGGTTCATTATATAATTAGGCCTTATTAATAAGTTATACCTAATTATAGAGACCTAGAAAATAGAGGAGTAATAAGAGGCTACTACTAATAATACTAAACCTAGAGTAGGGTAAATCTATTACCTAAAGCTAAAGGGGCGTCTTATTACTACTAATTATTATTAAATTAACGCGCTAAATACTACTATAACCTAGCTATTAATTATGAAAGGGAAGATATCGAATACCTTAGAAGCCTCTCCTCTCTAGTAATTTAATTAGATAGGATCTCCTGATACGGTCCACGTAATAGGCGAAAAATATGGGTGAAAATTCTATGAATTTCGAAGGTTTTTTCCTTAAAGGCGATAAGCCCTTTTATAAGGGTTAACGCGGTTAGGTAAGATTAACGCGTTAAACGCGTTGAACGCGTTGGATACCCTTGAGCGGGATAACCGCGCTAAGCGCGTTCGGTATTTATTACCCGCATAAGAAGAAAAAGGCGTTAACTGCGATATATAGTATGAATTTAATTTATACCTCCTATCGTAGTAATATACTAGTAAGTAGAGCTATACTATTATATATAAGTAACTATATATAACCTTAGGCCTCTGGCCACCGCATAGTGATTTTACCTACTCAAGTGCAATAGACCTTCTAACTCCGCGCCTCCTATTAATATATAGCCTTCGGTCACGTGATCCTTTCCTAACCACAGCCGCACTTATATATGCCTATAGCCTCACGATCTTTAACTTTATATTAATAATAACGTAGTTTTTAATTATTTAATAGACTACGAAACTATTAACTTTTCCTCTCGCGCACTACCCGCGCCGCTATTAAATACGCCTCTATTACCGCTTCGTCCGCTAGCTATGCTATCGTTAGTAACGCTCTCTCTATATTATAGTTAGTATAAGCTATACTTACTAACGTTCCCCTAAGGGGCCTAGGCTACCTCTGCTTTAATAGTACAGAGGACCTACTTGAAGAAGGGCTACTCTATAGGGTATATAACGACCTATATAGCTTCTACTACTAAGTCTACTTACTTAGTTATAATATAATAGTAAATATCCCCTCTAGGGGTATTAATAAGAGCCCTCTTAAGGGCTATATTAATAATACGCTCTCTATATATAATAGAGTAGTTAAAGAAGGAGCGGGTTTTATTAATTATATTAATACTAAACTCTCTAGTAAGCTCTTATATATTATTAGTATTAAAGGGCGTACCTCGCGCAGGCTTAGCGTTTTTATATATAGGGTCTAGTATTAATATAATTAAGGGATAAAAAAGAGGGAGAGGTATAAAGCCCTACTTATAGCAGAGCTTCTTATACTTCTAGCTATAAGAACCTCTTAGGAAAGACCTCTTTAGTTAAGTAGTTACCTCTTATATAGTAGCGTTTACCTTTAGTACCTTACTAGAAGGTTAACCTTTTAGGTTAAGAAGTTATCTTATATAGTAGCTTTCGTAGCACCTTACTAGAAGGTTTAGCGAGGGCGTTTCTAGGCTATAAGAGCCTTAGTAGCCCGTTTAGCTCTAATATAATTAGCCCTAGTATAGCGCGCATCTAACTTTATATAAGGGTTTGCTTGCGAGTAATAGGAATATATAGGGTTCCTATATTATTTTCCTTAACTAGTAGAGGGTATAGGTTAAAATACCTATATAATATTTCCCGAATTATGCCTGCGAACTAGGTAAATTTATTATAGTCTTTTTGCGAAGGGGCTGCGGCGTAATTCCGAGCTTAATATATAACCTTACTTCCTTTCTATTCTATGCGTTTTATTATATCCTACTTTAGGCTAAGGGAGTCTTAGGCGTAGTATTAGCTATCTTTAAGAGGTTAGGGTAGTCCTTATCCTCGTTATTAATAATCTCTTTAGCTATAACTAGGAGTTAGTTAATATTAATACTATAAGTAGTAGCTAGTTAGTATTATCCTTATATTACTCTAGGAATAGGTAGTGAGATTTATTACTAACCTTAGGGTATACCTTAATAACGCTATTATCTTTAGTTATAGTAATTAAGGTAGCGAGGGAGGCGATATTAGCGCAAAGGCCTTAAAGGTTAGTAGTATATTTATACTAAAAGTTAGCTACGTCTATAGCCTTAGGGTTATTAAGGTCTAAGAGAGTATAGATAGCGCTCGAGTTATTACTTTTAACTATAGCCTAACTAATATAAGTATTATCCTTAGTATATATACTAGGAAACTCGTATTATAATATCTACTTAATAATAAAGAATAGTAATATAGCGCTAAACTCCGGGTTACTTATAATTTATTTAGTTACGAACGAGTTAAAGGCGTAGATATATATATATAGACTAAGGACGATCGAGCTATTCTAGATAAGCGCGTATAGGGTAAGGCGTTTAGTATAGTAACTAGCGATAAGGTTAGTAGTATTAAAGAAATAGAGGCGCTAAAGGTATATATTAATTACCTCCTAAGTAGTTAGGAACTTTATATAGGAATAGGTAAGGCGATAGAGGCTAGCGATATAAGTATAGGATTACTAGTTTATAATAATAATCTTCTTAATACTAGTAGTAATATTAGGCGTCTTAGTAGAGCTAGGCGTATTAATAGCGTTAAAGGGGCTAATATTAGAGGAAGGATTAATATTAGGGCGATCCTCTAGGCCAGCGGCTAATACTATATACTTAGTAAATAACCTAGTAGTAAGGTATTATTCTAGGCTAAGGAAGCCTAGGCTCTCTTATATTAGTCCGTAGGGAATAGTTACTATAATAAGCTTAAACTTATTAGTAGCTAACTTAATAAATTAGCCTAGGTTAAGGGTAATAGCGCTAGTATTAGTAATATAACCCTTAGAGAGCGCTATAGTTAGGGCGATCTAGGTCTCCTTATATCTATTAAGTAGCACGGAGATATAGCTAACGGGTTTACTATAGGCTTATATTCCCTTAATAGCCTTAATAGTATTTATTATATTAGGGGTGCTAATACTAGTAGCTTGCTTCTTCGGAGTAGCTATCTTATTAGTCTTATTCTAAGTAATAGGAGTTAATCTAGTACTAGTTATAATAATATTAGTTAATAGTTAAGGTTTAATATATTTAGTAGTATTAGTAGCTTAGTTAGGTTAGCTAGTATTAAGAGATAGTTTAGGCTAATTAGCGTTAATAGTTTTATTAGCTTAATTATATTTAGTAGTAATAGGTTTATTATCTCTGCTTAAGGCCTCTCTAGAATTAATAGAATAATAGGCGTACTAGCGATATTAGTAGTATAGTATAGGTTATATTTAAGGGAGTTCTATATAGCGTTATAGAGGGATAGCTACTCGAGGTTTGAGATAGTATTAGGGAATTAGTAGTAGAACTTAATTTAGTTTATAAATCGCAGTTAGGTAACTAAGTAAGTATTAGTACCCGGGTAGATAATAAACAGGGTATTAGAAATATTATAACTAGTTCTATAATATTAGGTCTCTTAGTTAAGGGTACGCTTAAAGATTTTATAGTTATAACCGTAGTATCTAGGCTTATTATAAGGGATCTTAACGTTAGGTAGGTAGTAGCGAATATAGTTAAGGGTAACGTACTTAGCGTCTTTGCGTTTAGAGCGTTATCTATTTATAGTAAAGTAATACCTAGGTATATATAAAACCCTTAATATCTAGACGAGGATAATAGTAATAAAGGGAGATATATAAGTATAATAATAGTATAGTAACGGGGTTAAAGGTATTAACGCTCTTTAGCGAAATATATATATAGAGGGAAAAATACGCTTAATACTAAGTAGGCGGAGGTAGTAGTAATAACTAGTAGGGTTACCTAGTAATATAGATTTGTTTTATATATATATACTTAAGTGCTAACTTTTCTTATTAGTTAAGTAAGAGTAGGGATTCACTTTCTAGCGAGGAGGGTAGTTATATTTATAAAGGTTGTTATAGTGCTAAGGGTAGAAGGAGTTTAAGAGGGAAGGTATAATAAGCATAGTTATCTTTACTAATAGGATAGATATAAATATCGCTATTATTAGGGTGAAGTTCTTAGACGCGCTAAGCGTGCTAAATATCTTTATTTTATTATAAGGCCTTAGTTATAATACTCTTTATAGTCTACTTATTTATTTAAGGCGCTTTATATAGCGCGTTCCTTATTTATAATATACGTTATATTATTCTACTAGGTTCTTATAAGGCCTTCCTCTGAAGCGCTTTAATAGTCTTTTACTAGGCTCTAATATTAGTTTAACGCCCTATTAGATAGGTCTTTAAGCTTATACTTATCTATAGATCTATTCTATCTCTTATTCCTTACTTTTAAATATAGTAATAAGTTTATCTATATTTATAGCGTCTTTATCTATCTAAATAGTATATATTAGTAAGTAACCTTTCTATTTAACTAGATATTATACCTTT
>JAVHLU010001707.1:0-26475 GCA_036785755.1 Colletotrichum ledebouriae
TAGGATAGATAATATCCCTAGTTAGATAGACCCTTTTAATATAGTATTAAAATATATCCTTATTAAATATTAGAATAAGACCTTAGAAGTAGTAGAGGAGATAATTCGCCCCTTATACTTATAGTAATTTATAGCTAATATATTTAATACTATTAATATACTTAACCTAGTAACTCTAATATATATTAAGGATATCTTAGTAGTTACTCGCTATATTATAAAGCTTACTAAGCCTAGCTAATTACTCTATTATAAGATAGTTAGAGGTATAGAAAACGATTTTAAAGATAGAGATATAAGGGATATTATAGTTACTTAAATTAAAGCTAAGTCCCCTAATATACTTCTTATTTATCTATAAGTACCTAAGTTTATTAAAGTAGTTATTATAGGTCTACTAATTGACTTATAAGATAGGAGAAACTAATTTTATAATAATTAGTAGTTAAGGAGAGGAGCTAAAGGATAACTATAAACTCTAATATTTATTACTAGGAGCTTTCTACTAAGATATAAGGCTAAGGAAGTTTTAATAAGATAACTATACCTAGTAGAATTTTAATATATAGACCCTCTATTATAAGCCTCTAGTCTCTTTTTTATTAATTAGCTTAGGTCCTTTATATATATTAGAAGCCTAGTACTTCTAAAGTAGCTTATTAAAATAAGGTATTAAGCTTAGATTAATTATTTATTAAAGGCTTTTACTTATAAAATACCTCCTAAAGGAAGCTAGACCTAACTAAGAATAGATAGAATTCTATATAATTAATACTTTAAATTAAGAGATATAGATATTAGAAAAAGGATAGCTTAAGAAGATATTAAACATTAAATAGCTAAGTATACCCCTTAATTTATAGACCTAGAGGTTTCCTCTCTAGATAGAATAGATATTAACTTACTAGTACTTATAAATACTAATTTATAGACTAGTTTAATAGTTCTTACTAATCTAGAAGAGTTAGATAGAGAGGAAAGATTATTAAAGGAACTAAATATTTAGAATATAAAAAGAAGGAATAACTATAAGAAGTAGAAGAGGGATTATAACTTATAGTAACTAGCTAACTTTATAAAGTATCTTAACTACCCTAGGTCTATAAAACTATCTATATTACCCTACTTAGCCCCTACTACTCTAAGAGATATTATATTTAGCCCTACTAATACCTTAGTAGGATTTAATATTATAAGACCTAAGGGGAACCTTATACTAAATAAAGACGAGCTTATACTAGTAGTCCTATAGTATATATAATAGAACTAAGAATCTATAAATTACTTAGTAACTTAGTATAGAAGAGGGTTATCTATTATAACTTTAGCCTAGGTAGAATATTTATTAGATCTTTATAATATATAAGGGAAGCTAATAAGATAAGAGGAGTTAGATAATTTAGAGGTTATAGCCCTTTTTATATTTATATTTAAGGGCTACCCTTATAGTATCTATACCCTAATCCACGAGCTAGCCTAGTAACCTAGGAAAGAAATTAATAAGGATTCTATAGAGCCTAAAAGAGTAGAAGCGAAGAATCTCTAGGATATTACTAGGGCTTTCTTTCTACTAAACTATAGTAATTATTCCTAGGCTATGATTTCTATAAATTAGTTAACTAGCTACTACTTCTATTATAACTCTATATAGGATAGGGATAGTAATTAGCGCTTTATTAAGGCTATATAGGACCTTAATATATAGTATTATAAGATAGGAGCCCCTCTATAACTCCGAAAGCTCCTATTAATTAATACTTATATAGTTAATTTAGTCTAGTAGAGGGATAGATTTATATATAGTCTCTAATATATTAAATAAGCTAGAGCTCTAATTTAAAAAGGATTATTATCTCTACGTTTTAATAGGATAACCTTAAGTAATAGCGTATTATTCTCTAACTCTAAAATCCCTTTAGTTACTTAATATATATCTATAATTACTATAGAGTTCTATAACTTAACTATTAATAGTAGTATAGCTCTATAAGATACCCTATTAAGCTAAGAAGACTTTAAGAAAGCACTTTTCTTCTCCTTACGCCCTCCTACTCCTTTACTTATAGATAATAATATAATAAACTTTAGAAATAATAATAATATTATACTATCTCCTATAGTAGATATTCCTTAACCTATTTATAAATTATTAGTATTATCTAGGTCTACTTTATATAAAATACTAAATAATAAGCTTAAATACCTTAGATATTAGCTTTAGGGATAGGTCTTATAAACGCTAAGTCGTAATATAACTATTAAACTACGCCTAAGAACTATACTTATAGATATATTATTATATCTTAAGAAGCCTAGTCCTTTAAATAAGCATAACTATAGCTATATAGATTATATCTAGCAGAGGGTTAACTAGTAAGATTAAATTAAGTAAAATACGCCTAAGGGAGTATATTATTATAACTCCTCGCGCCTAGTATAATAAGGTAGGTAGTTTTAGCTATACTAAGGATTAGAATAGGATAAGGAGTATAATAAGGAGGAAGAGGTAATAAGGCTATTATTAAGATATAACCTTTAGTAGAAAATAGTTAAACCTAAGGGACTTTCTTAATAATAAGATCGCTTACTTAGAAGATATTATTAATAAATTAGATCTATAAATAGAGTTTATTTACTATTTCTATAAAGTAGTTTTATTTATTTTTTTTAAACTCTTTTTTATAATATTATAAAAAGTCTCGAGGGGATAATTAGAATAGGATAAGATAGACTTAGCTATATAACTTTTAGAAGACTCCCTTAGTATATAGACTTATTACTAGAAGACTATAGAGTAAAGTATAGAAGGGAGGAGCGTAGTAGATAAGAGAATAGTATAAGTATTATTACTATTAGTACCTTAATAACCCTATACCTCGTTTTTTAGTAATTTCTTAGCGAATCCGCGCCTAATTTAGATAATCTCTTTTAATTAGATCTACGAATTATTTTATATATCTTTTAAGCCTACTCTTAATATTCTTACCTATTTATAAGTAGAGCTATATTGTTTATTATCTTTCTAGTTCCCTTCGGTTCTAGCCCTTTCTAGTAATAGCTATATTATATATAGAATACTATCTTATACTTATCTCCCTCCTAGATCCTTACTTAGTAGTATATATTCTTAAGGTTAAGCTTAGTAAAATACTTAGCTCTAGAGAGCTAGTTAAGGATCTTATTAATTAGAGAGAGAGGGGTATAGTTCTTAGTAATTACTTCGTTAAGCTCCTAGTAGTTTATATATAACCTTAGCCTACCTCCCTTCTTTAGGATAAATAGGATTAGTACCCCTATTAGGCTTACTAATAAGTAAATCTATCCCTTTTATAGGGCTTTATAAATATAATCCCTTAACTTTTCTAACTCTTTCTTAGCTAATAAGTAAATAAACTTAAATAGGGGCTTAGTTCTAGGCTTTAAGTTAATAAGATAGCTCCTAGTAATCCTAAACTCTAGTATAATTCTTATAAAGTTAATATTAAATACCTTCTTAAAGTCCTAGTACTCTAATAGGATATTTATTTTAATCCCCTTAATATCTTTAGGGTCTTAGGTATCCTCCTAGTAGTTAGTAGTTAATATATAGTTAACTTATAATACCCCTATAAGTACTACTCTCGCTTTATTCTTAATATACCTAAGTTCCTTTATAGTTATAATAAGATAGATATTCTTCTTATATAAGGGAAAGGTCTCGCCTAACTCCCTCTAATTAAGATTAGGGTACTCTATTATATACTAAGGGATCCCTAGGATAGTATTATATTTATTATTATTACTAATCCTAAAATTATATAAAGCTATCTACTAGATACTTATACTATTAGTTCTTTAAGTTACTAACTTCTATATATTATAGTTAGGTCCCTTAGATACCTATATTCCCTTAATAAGTTCTAACTTATTAGCCTCTAGTTAGGTATTCGTTATAATCCTCTAGTTTATAATATTCTTATTAGCTCTATAATTAATAAGTATAGCACTAGTTTTCTAGCTACTTATAACTTAGACCTATATTATTACTTTAATATAATATAGCTAGTTACTACTCTATTAAACTATATATATTACTACCTAGTCCCCCTCTAGTTATTTACTAGGGTAGGGTTTCCCTTTATAGTATAGGCACCTATACTTCTTATAGTATAGGCACCTTAGTGCGATATAGCCTTTCCTCTTATAACTATAGTTGATAATTTCTTTCCTAGTATCCTATAGTAGGTCCTTAGTATCCACTTAGTAGTTATTAGTATTATTATAATCCTTATAGGTCTATCCCTTTAGAGCCTCGGTCTACCCCTCTTAGTTAAGGGTTTAGCCCTCTAGTTATTATCCCTTATTATTAGCCCCCTAGTTCCTTACTAGTATGTTATATATCTATATACTAACTATAAGTTTAGTATTTCTAGCCTTAGTATTAAGGTTAAGCTATAACTTTAGTAACCTATTCGCTATAATATAGTGCTAGAGCTTAGGGTCTAGCCTAGCTATTATATTAGCTATCTAGATCTCCTTTAGTTATTAAGAGGGGCTCTCTACCTCAATCCCTTTATAGTAATTAATAAAGCTATAGTATAATTATCCTAGTTACTAGTAGGTCTACTTAAGCTAGGTTTATATACTAAGAGTCCTAAACCTTATATTAGCTATACTATTAGTTAACTAGTCCTTTATTATTACCTAAGTTATATCCTTCGCCTTATTATTATAGTTAATAGAGAGGTATAAGGTCTATTACTTTGCTACTAGTCCCTTAAGGTATCTAGTAGTAAATAGTCCCTTTTCTAGGTCTGATATAATCTTATTTATCTTAAATTATATATTAAGGTTAAATATAAATTAATTAAAGTTAGTCTAGGTACCCCTTTTATACTTAAGTATTAGGAGATACTTCCCCTAAAGCTCTAATTAGTGCTTTTTTAATTTATTACTATTAACTACCTAGTAAGTAATAGGGTTACTTACTAGGGTTAATAGTTAGCTAGCCCTTAAGGTTTTAAGATATTCCTATTTATACTTTAGCTACCTCTTCTTTTTTTTCTCTTTAATAAGCTAATCTAATTTAGCCTCTATTAATTAACTACCTAGTCCCCTAATAATACCCTTATTACTATTCTCTTTAGTAGGTATCTTATCCTAGGTTTAGCTATTTAGTTACTCCTAGCTAGTAGGGGACCCTAATAGCGATATTATATTTATTTCCCTAGTAAACCTATAGGTAGGTATTATATTATTATATATTATACTACTTTAATAGTCTATACCCCTATTAATATAGGTAAGAGAGAAGAATATATTATAAACTAGTATAGTATTGAGTAATAGAGTTAATATAGTTAGATATAGCTAAGGTTAAATATTCTTCTCTAGCCCTCTAGTTAACTAGGTAAGGGTTTAGAGGGCTTATCTAGTAGTTACCTAGTGCCTCCCTATATCTCCTAACTCCTATGGACTTCCCTACTTAGCCCGCTAAGCCCTTTTCCCTGCAATGTTATCCTGGCTCGTGACAGTGATATGATGGGACTCGTTCTGGAAAACAACCTCGGAATTAGAGATAAGAGAAGCCTGTAGGATACTGATGCATTCTATCTATATACCAAGTGCCATGTCGTATTCGCCAATGCTCTTTCAGAACCAAACACTTTTCGCCGCACGCAATAGAGCTCCCAATTCGCCGTGTTATCATGAGCACCTGCATCCCAACAATAGTTGCCTAAACTCAGTGGTTGCACTGAACCCTTCGCCTGCTGAAGCCACATCCACCGTCAAACTTCCTTACTTGGACCTGGTGGGCAAGGCGATCTTGGCTTGGTCGCTCTGTTCCTCGGCAGCGTCCATGTAAAGGTCAATAAGACAGCCGGCAGACCAAGCTTGGGTGGGACTCTGTGTCTTGTCAG
Source organism: Colletotrichum ledebouriae (assembly GCA_036785755.1). Lineage (NCBI taxonomy): Eukaryota > Fungi > Ascomycota > Sordariomycetes > Glomerellales > Glomerellaceae > Colletotrichum > Colletotrichum ledebouriae. The sequence continues at coordinate 5,901 of JAVHLU010001707.1, forward strand.
TACTATGAATCATTAAACAGGAAAAACACTCACCGAATCAGGGCAGTACTCTCCGTTCTTCTGGGTCAATTCCGTCAAACCCGCCCAGACGCTCTCCTTAATCATCTTCTTGCATCCCATCAGCCTTCTGGTGACTTGCTGGAAAGCTTCAATGCGGTCGGCGTCCAAGCTCCTTCTCGCCAAGTCGAACTTCAGCAGAGCACGAAGGAAGAAACCAGTGGGCCAGAGCCATTCAGGGCCTTGGTGGTAGTTCCGCCCCTTACTGGTAGCGAAGTCATCGCTGTCTTCGCTGTTGCGGTAGTAAGGCCTGTAGTTGAGATCGGCCGGGTCCAAAGTTGCCATACCGGTGGGGCCACGAAGAACCGAGTCGGCAACGCAAAGGGCATGCAAGGCATGCTCGGGATCAAAGAGTTCGGGCGCGGCGCACATGGCAATCGGGAAGTTCGGGCGGAGCTGGTAGTCCTCATACTCCTTGCCTGACTTGTATAGGTCCTTGTAGATACCACGTCGGTTGACGATCTTGCTGTTAACATCGTACTTGGAATCTTCATCAGGAGACACCGGTACGTAGTAGCAGCGCTCGAAGTTTGCGCGGATGAGTTCAGCCCAGTCTTTGAATGAGATAGAGGAATCGTCTGCCTTCTTCACAGACGAGTACTGGAACTTGCCCTCGGAGCTGAGTGAGGCGACCCACTTCAACGTGCTGTAGAGTAGGCCGGTGATCTCCACGGCGGCACCATCTCGGGGTGTGCCGGGTACACCCTTGGAGCCGGCGCGAGAGCTTTCGCCCATCTTGTCCATCCATGTTCCGCAATTGTGCTGATTGCCTCCAAAAACAATGCCGGTGTTCCAGTCAACGTTGATCGAGATGTTGAAGCCCTCATCGCTCATTTGCGAATCGATTGAAGGACCGGCATTGGCTTCACGGAAGGACATGCCAGACGCATGTCTCTGCAAGGCTTCCTGGATGATGTCTTCAATTGTGCTCTCCTGAGAGTAGGCGCGTGAGTCTTCGACATCGAACCATGTGTCGTCGTAGGGCAAGAAACGCCTTTTGACCTTCTCCTGCAGCAGACTCGAGCCGTTTGGCGCAAACTTGGTGTAGTCTTGGATGCATTGAAGGAAGAACCAGATGGAGTCACGAGAGTTGTATCTCGGCAGAGCGCCGCTGCTGAGCAGGTTGGGAATCATGCCGTGCTTCAAAACACTGGCGAAAGCAAAGATGTGCTCCTTCGCCTCATCAAAGCGGCCAGTGCCGAGGTAGAGACCACGAAGGGAGATGAAGACATCGCGGCCCCAGCATCGTGCCCATTCGACAGCGAAGTGCGGAAGTCCCGCAGCCAGGGATGGGACCAAATTCTTTGGCCAAAGAGACCCGGACTTGACCAGGCCGGTCTGCTGTACGCTGACCATGGCAAGGCTCTGGAGGAACCACTGTCCTTCGCGGACGTTGTCGTTCATCTGCTCCAGCCCCCGCTCCCAAGCAGCGATGTAGAGGGTTCTCATCACGAGACCGAAATATCTGGGCAACAGGAAGCTGGGGATCTTGCGGATTGCGTCGAAGCGGTCCTTCAGCCAAGCGGCCGGCTTTCCGAGCCGCTCGAACTCTGGGGTCTGACTAGCGCCTTCCAGTCTTCCAATGGTGTAGTCCAGCGCCCACTGGCCATCGCGAAGGTTCTGGCATAGAGGGTGTGCGAGGTTATTGTCTCTGATGATATCCTTCAAGATACTCCACCAGCCCTGGATACCCGCATATACAAGCTTTCCGTACCCAGGAATTTCGTAGCAGCCGTCTTTGCCGCCACTGCCATCACGCTCCTCGGCCTCGCATCGATAGAGCAAGAAATTGAGATCAACGAGGTTTAGGTTCTCCAGAGCCGCTCCCGCGCCGGAGGTAACGTAGGTATCGAGACCCGCGGAGTGTTCAGCAGTGGGGATCCACGTCTCGAACAGGGCAATACTGCCAGGGGGAAACTTGTCGCGAACGGCAATGATTGTCTCGTCGCCCTTGACCTCCATGCGAATACCAGGGACATCGACAACGCGGCTGGGGAGACCGCGAAGAAGCTTCTTGTCTTCCAAGACCTCCTTCTTAGCTTCATCGCTCGCATCTACCTCGAGCATCCAGCTACCGAGGTGTCGAGCCCTGGTACCGCCAAGATGAACAGCACTGAAAGCTCCGTTGCCGTTGCCATATCCGGGGAAAGCCGTGTGTGCAATCAAAAAGTAACCCTTTCTTGAATCGGGATGGACTCTGTGAACGGTGATGTACTGGTCCTCGTGGTGAATATGGGTCTCATCATAGCCGTCCTTGCCCATCAAATTGTGGATCTGGTTGAGAAGCTTCTTGATGCCACCGATGCCGTTTCCACCGCCACCAACCTTAACAGGCTTAGATGATGACTCGGAGGTGTAGAGTCTTGTCTCGTTGACGAGGTCGACCAGTTTGGGGTAGATCTCGTCATAGCCCATGACACTACCTGTGGCGCTAGCACACATGTTTACTAGGGCTGCGTTGGGAAGTGTGTCGCGAGCATCGCGCTTTTGGGCTGGAGTCTCGTTGTCGTGGGTGCAGTCCATGAATAGGGCTTGTACTGGCACCGGCTTGATCCTCCGGATAATTTCTCTCGAGGATGGGGCTCCGTTGAGCATGTCGCTGCCCTCCTGAGACGGACTCATCGGGCTCATCGGAGACTTTCCGTCGGGACGCGATACTTCGTCAACCTCAAAGCTGCCGATGGGCCGACCGCCGTGCTTGTGGACTAAGCGACTAAGCTCACCGGTACTCCATGCCTGCATCGCTTCACGAATCAGCGCACTCAGACCGAGTCTCTTGACGAAGACATAGTCCATCTCCTCAGAACCAGTGAACAGCTCTCCCACCACATACAAGTCGGGTCTAACGCGGCGAGCCTCATCAAGAACGTGCTCGGCCACATGTAGAGGAGTTGAGTGACAGTTGTCGATGCGGAAACCAGCAAAGTACTTGGCCAACATGCGAGCATATTTTGTCATGTATTCCCAGAGGAAAGGACTGTCGGAAGGGCCATTGCCGTAGCGAAGCTTGACGCAGTCGCCCCAAACGATGACTTCACGGCGTAGGTAGACGCGAGAATCAGGACCAGCATTATCGATCAGGGCATTCCCTCCCCAGACCCATCCGTTGTTCGCAAGAACGTTCTCCTCGGGCTTGTTCTTGGCGGTTGTATCGTTCTTGGGCAAGCGAGTGAAGTATGTTTCAATGAGAGGGTTTTCCTTGTTGATGACGCCCATGCGGGGACCGTGCTCGTCCATACGGCAGTACTTGATGCGGTTGAAGAGTTGTTGAAGGATCTCGCTGACTTCGGCGTCGTACTCCTTGTAGAACGGCAAGTTGACTTCGTCAAGGACTGAGACCAACTTGGACTTGGCGGCTGCTTGTCGGGGAGAGTTACCCTCCTCGCCCTCGTAGCGTCCAAAGATGGCAGAAAGGAGACCGGATGCAACTTTTGGGTCAATCTTCCTCCTGAAGCGCTCGCCCATGCGGTCTGCTCCCAGCAAGCCGTTCTTGGTGAGGAACTCGGCCTGATCCTTCAATGGGGCATCCTTGAGTCCGGTGACGTTCGCGCCGGCAGCCTCCTCAGGAAGGGTGGTTTGACCTGCGACCCAAGCCTGGAGGGAGGCCTCGACATCACGTTCAACATCAATGGCATAGTACTCCCAAAGCCTAATTTCGGAAACGACTTGCTTCTTGATTGCATCCATGATCTTGATCAGATCATTATCAGTCTTGATTTCTGTAGGAAGACCCAGCTTTTCCAAATTCTCGCTCAATTCTAGCAACTTCGTGTCCAAGAGCCATGCGGACTCGAGCCAAGGCGCTGTCACGAGGTTATACCCAGCTTCGGGGTGGTCTTGCAGCCAGGCGCTGTTGTGCGCCGTGTGGTTGAGGACAATGTCGGTCAAACTGAGCATGGAGTACTGCTTCTCCAGGCTGTCGACCAAGCCCTGAATACCTTTGTCGCCGTCGGGGAAGCACTCAGGATCCCAGCCTAACTGATCGTATAAGCTGTAAGGAGAGTTGGAAGCACCGCGGACCTGAAGCGGGGTGAAGTGGATCATGTTGTATCCGCGGTCGCTGATGCCGCGCAGGTGCTTCTCCCAGTCGCCTGGGTACTTGCCCATGAACTTGCTAATGACGGAAAAAATTGACAGAGCTGGCAGCGGCAGAGGGCGGCCATCGAGACTGAGGCGCGGGGCAACATCAATGTAGTAGAGCGGGGTCTTTTTGTTGGTGGTTTGAGCCTGGGGGCTGGAGTCCAGGTCCTCAGCAAGGTCTGGCAGCTCGGCATAGGTCGTGTAGAAGGCATAAGCGCCGGCTTGGAAAATGGGAATGGAGATTTCGATTGTGCGATTGAAGTCGGGCACGAGTCTGATCTGCGCGTCAGCTACAAAATACAGTAAATTGAGCGTTTGAGCCTTACTTAAACTCGCGGAACTGGTCTCTGTGAAAGTCGGCGCCGTCCTCTGGAATGTTGACCCACAGACTGCCATGGCGACAGATGGACGAGGTGCCCTCGATTGTGAAGCGAATGGTTACGGGGTCATTCGTCTTGGGTGCGAGGTAAACATACTCGCCAGCGACGTCAGGGGAGCCATCGTCGTTGAGCGGCAGGAGGTAAACTTCGTTGGACATCATGGTCTTCGGTACCATCCTCCAAGAAGGTGTAGGAGGCAGTTTTGTGCCCCGCGGACAAATCGGCGTAGAATGGGTCACAGCGGGTTCAATGACTCGGACTGTGCAGCACGGAGGCGATTCCGGTCGAGGAAAAACACGCCGATCCGGGTTCTGGGCGACAGGGAGCAGTTGGCAAGGTTTGATATGACGAGAGGCGTCAGCGGTAGCAGCTTAATTGGGCCAAAGGCTCAGGTGGGATTGTAGCTGTTGGACAAAGTCGAACACGAGGGAAAGGAGGAAGACGAGGGAAACGAGTGTGGGAGGGAGAGAAGAAAATATGAGCGAAGACGACGAAGATCTGACGGTAAGGTAAGTCGCGTCAGTATCCGCAAGGCATTTCGAGCAAAACACTGGTCCGCGGGAGCTGCCCTGGCCAAGGTACTTTCGACTAGAGCGTTGGCGTGGGTGTACTTGCTGCTAACTTGCTAAGAAGACGGTGACTCCCGTCATGATGGAAGCTCTCATGAGGGTGGGAACGAGTGCCTGGCAGCTTCCCTCAGACCATCTGAAGGTACCTGCTTCCAAGCCTGCAGCAACCTTGCCAATCCAAGCAGCAGCGGGAGCTCCAGGACGAGCAGCCGCAAGCCGCAACAACAGCAGCTTCCATCAGCGGACGGGAAACTCTGAACACGACGGGAAGCGGGGCAGGTATCTCGCTGTGCAAAAACATGGGAAAGATACATGGTCTGAGATGTCTCAGCGACCAGGCCGCCCAGAACGGATAGCTTCGGTGGGGCCAGCACAGAGCTGTGGAGTGCCCTAGCGGAGTTTTGGGTTTAGCGCCTGGCACTCGTGGAGCTGCCATCGCGATCCCGGAGAATCCAGACCGTAATTCTAAGCTGGAATTCCCTCTCTTTCGACTCGCTGTGGATCGCGATGAGAAGACGCAGACTCTGGGAAAAGTAAGCTGCCCGTCAGTGGTCATCCGAGCGGCGTGTCCCATAGATATTGGAGAAGTGCGACCCAGGCAGTAACTGGGTAACTGGTGAACTGGGGTGGGGAAAAGATCAGCATGCCGGGGGCGGGGATTCAGAACAGGTTCCCGGAGAGCGCCGGGGCCAAATCGCTGCTTTTTCTCGAGGCCTGAGATATCTGCCAATGTAGCGATCTTCCTCGTGGACTCGGATGGTCTGATGTGTTTGCGATATCAAGTATGAAGAACGAATTAGTCGCATAGCGCTGCAGCAAATTTATTCCCTGGACCCGAAAAAAGCTGAAGGCTAATGTCACAACAGCTCAGATCCCGGGGCTGGAATGACGTCACTCAGCCGCCCCGCTGCATTTTAGCGCTGGCTTCAATGCACAGACACTGGACGGTTTCGGGCCCCCGCCTCCTTCCTGCTTCTTGCGTTGTCCATTGAGCTTCGACGAGCAAGTCCGGTCTGGAAACAGAGAGACTCATAACTTATCCATCCACTCGTCTCATCTCACTTGCCGTTCTTTGCTCTGAAGATCGGCAGCATTCCGTTCCTGACACGCCTCGTGTCAATTGACTTTCGTACCTGAACATCTCCCGCCGCAACGGACACTGGAATGCCGTCCTTCATGTGGTTCCCATGTTCTCCATCTTCCGTATCGCTGCATCATATTTCTTGACCCTTCTCTTCCCGGTGGGAGCACATCCTTAGCACTGCACCCCTCAAGGCCACGGAACCGACACCGCTCTGTTACATGACGCACATTTTCCAAATGGCTTGCATTCCTTGACCAAGCAACTCACCCCAGTTAAGGTAGGGACTAGCGTGCTGAATACCACGACCTTGCGAGATCTATTTGAGACTTACTTAGGATCCTCTCTTCGATCTTTCGAGCTGTTTGGCTACTCCAAAGCTTCATGGAAAGGCCTGCGCGGCTTAGGCACAGGATTACATTCCTATTCATTGATTTTGGCCTTTATATAACGCCGGAAAGCACCTGTTCAGCTGCGCCTGACACTCCATCGAGCCTAGTCACCCTTGCAGCCGGCGATTCCAAACCGCCCCTGGGATAGCTGAGCTAAGGGCTATTAGGGATGACGTATCTAAAGCCACAATATGATGCAAGAGATTCCGGCAGACCTATTGATAGTTAGAGGGGTTCTACACAAGCAGTTTTGGTTGTGTCCTCCGTCTCATGTACGTAAGTTATTTTTTGATTACACTATCTGTCGTGCGGGATGGGGCCTACCTGCGTAGTCACGTGCAGTCCTACCCGTTCCGGAGCGGGTATATATATCCCTTCAGTCCGTATACCCCTATTTAGAGAGACTTCTTCCTATATAGTTCGAGATATAGATACTTATATATATACTCCTTCGTTATAGACTTTATCCTATATACCCTTCTTTATAATAACCTTCCCCTTAAGCGCTTATAGCTATTATAATAGTTATAAGCCTAGCTCTTAGCTAGTTTAACTTTGCTTATAATATGCCTTTCCTATATAACCCCTAATATATTATAATAGCTTTAGCCGCTCTTCTTAGCCCTCCTCTTAGCCCTCTATTTAACCCCTCTTTATTACTAATATAGCGTTTCTACCTAACCTTTCTATTACCTAGCTATATATATATACTTACTATCTCTCTAAGCTATATAACTAGCCCGCTTAGTATTTATAGCTTTGCTTCTATACCCTCTAAGTAGGTATATAGGACTATATTAACCTAAGTAGTTAACTTATACCTAACCTTATGCGCTATATAACACGCCCTCTAATAATTAATAAACTTATTACATAGCGTAATAAGGAAGCCTATAAGACCTATATTTATAAATATAATAAATAAGCTACGCGGCGCTATATATATTAAAACCTAAATAATATAGAGCTTTTACTTATACTACTTCTTATAATTAATAATACTTATAATAAGCACGCTACGCATATAACTAATTATAATATTACTAAGGAAACCTAGAAGTCCCTCCTTAGTAGCTATTATAATATCTAGAACTTTATATATTATACTATTAACCCCTTATTACTTATAGTTATTTAGAATAACCTTATAGCTATTAAGAATACCTCTCTTTAATCCCTTATATAAGCGCTCGAGTAGTTAATCGCGATTATAGACCTCGCTATAATTACTACTATTTAAGATAAATACCTTTATATTCTAGAGCAGGTAAACGCCTCTATATTACTATATACTTAGTATTAGTAATAATATACTATATATTAACCCGCGAGGTTACTTAAAATCCTTAAAATCTAAGGGGTTATTATAACTAAGCGCTTCCTTAAGGTAGTTAGTACGAGGGGTTAGACCCGAGTTTATTTAATAAGAGGTTGCTATAATACTATTTATTTAAGCTAAGGAGGAAAGAGGGGAAGTTTTCCTCTCTAATAGAGATTTTACTAGTTTTTAGGGAATAACTAGGTAAGCCCTAGGTAGGCCCTAAGTAGCTCCTTAAGGTAATAAACCTAGGTAGAAACCTAGGTAAGCTTAACTTAGGCGTAGCTTATAATACTATCCCCCCTCCTAGCTAGTCCCCCCCTAGGTATAAGCTAGGTTATTATTATTATTTATAACTAGTCTATATAGGGCTTTATACCTATTTACTATAGTAATCTCTATAATAGCCTCTATAGGCTCCTAGGTAAGCTCTATATACCCCTCCTACTTAACTAGGACCTCGTACCTCTACTCTCGCCTAACTACCTTCTATTATACTATATATATCTCCTCTATATACTACTCGAATTTGTTATTATTAGCTATAATTAGTAGTAGCTAGGGGTCTATCCTTATCTATATAAGTAAGGGGTCCTCTAGTACCCTCTAGAGGAGGTCTATATAAAACCTTAGGTAGATATTACTAGGCACGTCTAACTTAATAATATATAAGCTTAGGACTCTAATTATAATATATTTATAGTATAAGTATAATAGCTTCTTACTAGGCCTAGGGCTTTTATAGTTAGCTATTAAAAGCTAAACCTTATTACTTACTTAGTACTCCTCTATAGGTATCCTATACTAATTTATATTCTCCTCGCTATACTATTAGGTAGCTATAATACTTATTTAGACGAAGTCTACTACTTCTTATAGTCTTATTACTAGGAGGGTAGCTACTATATCCCTAGAAGGAGCTTCTTTTATTATATTATTTATAATAAGTATAGGGTTAGTATAGTATCTATATTCTAAAAAGAATAGCGAGAGCCTAGTTATATTACTAACCCTATTATAAAGCGCTAGCTAAGTAGTAAGTAAGAGCTACCCCTACTTATCCTATACCTAGGTTATAAATATATATAGGATAGCTTATATCTCCTAGTTCTACCTCTTAGTACTACTATTAGTCTATAAGTAGTATATAGTACTTAATAGCCTCCTTATACTAATAAGGTAGTAGAATTTAGCCTAGAAGTAGCTTACCTAGTTAGACCCTTAGTTACTAATAATACTATATAGGAACCTATAGAACTAGAAGTAGGAGGTAAGGAACTAGTAGGTATAAGCTTCTATCCCTATAGTACCTATCTCCTCTAGTATTACTAACTTACCTAGCCTATTTACTATAACTTATAAGTATTAGCTAGCGTTATCCTTTATAATTAGTAAGTTTATAATAAAGTCTATTAAGAGGTCTAAGTATAACTAGGTAGGTATTAGTAGGGGCTTTAGGAAGCCCCTCTTAGCTTACCTCTAGATATATATCCCTCTATAGATAATATAATTCCTTGTTACGGCGCTGGGTTAGACCTCCCTGAATTTCGGGTCACGTGATTACTAAGCGACTCTTTAGCCTTCCGGGGCTATGCTAGCCTATAGTTAGACTTTCCCCTTCTTTACTATAGAATCCACTTATTATAGCGTAATTAAAGTATATTAACCTTTATCTATTCGCTATTCGTAATACTATTCTATATTTATCTATCTATTCTCTAGAGATAGAAGTATAATATCTTAACTAACTACTACCCTAACCCTATTAATTAACTAATACGAGTATAGCACCTAACTAAGCGCTAAGCTAACTAATCTATGCTAACTAACTAACTTAAAATTAATTAATACCCCCCCTCTACTTTATTATTAATATACTAAACGAGTCGCAACCGGCTAGCTATAGTTATAAGGCTGTAACCGCGCTTATACTTAATACTAAAAGGCTCCTAAAGCCTTATATTAAAACCCTTTAACGCTACTATACCACGCTACCCGACTATAATACCCCTCTATATAAAGACCTAAAGGTTTTTAACCCGAATAAACCTATATATAAGTAGCTTATTAAAAGCTTATTTATAGACCTTAATATAGAGGGATACGAGAGCCTAGCCTAGAGCGCTATTACTAAGCTATAGAAGTTCCCTAACCCCCTTATTATTAACTATAATTACCTAGGTAAGGGCTAGAAGATTACCCTTTACCTTAATAATATAATATAGCTATTTTAGAATAACCCCGACTTAACCTTTACTTAGATTTAAGACTAGCTTATAAAGAGGGCTACTTAAGGTACGAAGTCTTAAGCCTTATACGCTAGATATACTACTATTAGTAATAACCTTTATATACTATATAATATAGCTCTATACCTAGAATATAAGAATTAAGAGCTCTAGGAGCGTTTAGAGGATACCTATACTACTATTAATAACGCTAAGTAATTTACTATACTTAAGTATTACTAAGAGGAGCGAGATTAGGCCTAATAAGACGCTACTACTATTACTAAGGAGCATAATAAGGCAAGGGATACTAATAAAGCCCTACTTTAGCGCTTTAAATATAATATAACTACTATACCCCCCCCCTATAAGCCCTCCCTCTAGTAACTATAGCGCTACGCTTTAGGTAATCCTTAACTAAATAATATACCTCGAGAGTTAGATCTGCTCTAGCTCGCCTATATTAACTACTAGCTATAGTAATACCTAGCCTACTAAGATACCTAAAGTCCCTATCTTTATAAGTACTAAGGGTACTAATCCTAAGCACCTGAAGTTTAATACCTAGCTTTTCTATATTAAGATATACCTTAATAATAGGGAGTATTATAGCAAATCCTAATACTTTAAGTATATACTCTCGCGCCTTAAAGGAACTACTTATAATATTCCATCCCCTCTCCTCTTAAGTAACTTACCTTAAATTACTATAGTAGAATAGCTTATTAAAGAGCTAAAGGGTATCTTTATAAACCTAGTTTAGTATAATAAGGCCTAGATAAAGCTTAATACCCTTACTATCTTATTTAAGGATATTTAAGTTAAGTAAGTAACTTTTACTAAACTTACTTATAAGGCTAAGCTCCTAGAGCCTTAGTAGCGCTAGAAGTTCTATAAGAAGCTACTTACCTCCCTCTAGAACTAGTACTCCGTTTATTATATAAATAGCGCCCTTAACTTCTAGGACTATATTACCTAGGTCTATACTATAGCCTATATTATAGCACCTCCTAATACCTATTTAGCTAACTAAACTACTATATAAAGCCCTGCTCTAGTAGCCTGCGCTAAACCCTCTAGTAGAGGGAACCCTTATACTTAAGCCTATACTAACTAGGGCTATATCCCCAAGGCTTTATATAAGAAGCTCTATAACTAGGGCGCCTGCTTTATCTATAGTAATAGTAGCTATATCTCGCGGGATTACTCTTATAAGAAGGCTAGAGCTACTATAAGTATTACTAAGCCTACTAAGGCTACTAGTAATAACCTAGAGCTAGTAGAAAACTAGAGCCCCTAGTAAAAATAGACTCCTTACTAGGGGAGACCTAAAGAGATTAGTAATTAGTAATAGTATTTATTAACCTATAATAACTAGTTAGTAATAAGCTACTAGAGAAAGAGTTAGTCCTAGTTTATAATAAATATAGTATTCGCCTTAAGGCCCTTCTTAATATTAGAGCAAATAGCTATGCTTTTATAAATACTTATATAACCCCCTTATTAAGGGATTTTTACTATACTAAATATAATAAGCTATAATACCCTATCCTAGCTACTAGGTTTAATAGAGAGCTATTAGATATTATAACCGAGGTATAAATAACCTATATATAAGTAGACCGCTAAGAATTAATATAAATACCCCTCCTCTAACTTAATATAGGGAGATATAACCTTATCCTTAGCTACTTATAGTTTAATTATTATAATACTAGCGTAGACGTGCGCTATTAGCGCTTATACTAGCTAAGTAATACCCCTATAGCCTAGGACCTTCCCTAAACGATTATATAAGACGCTAAGGACCTCTTCTAACCTATTAAAATCGATATAGAGTATTAACTCGATACTAAACGCCGCTAAGCTATATTTAAAACTAAGGAATAGCTATATAACGCCTAGAAAGCTATAATAAGTAAAATAAAGGCCCCTATAAAAATTCTATAGCGAAGCAGCGCAACTAGGGGCTTAGGATATAATAATAACTTATAAAAGATAAATATAGCGCTAAAGGGAGCGCTAACTATAGAATAAGCCTAGCTTATATAATATTAGAAGCCTAAACCCCGTACCCTCGAGGATTAGTAAGCAAGAAGGAATCTTAATATAGCGCTTATTAGCGCTATAGGGTTCGAGAGAAACCTAAGATATACTAATATCGAATTAGGCTCTATATTACTATATAAGCTCGATCTAATAATTATAAATAAGTAAGAAGAAAAAGAAAGAGGTATTAGCCTACTAGAGGTTAATAAAGCTAAGAATTAATAACTAATTAATAAGAAGCTCCCCCCCCTATCTTTAGGGTTAGAGGGACTACTTTAGTAAGATAGCTAGTAATACCTTACCTCCCTATTACTCTTATAACTACTAGATCGAACTAGAGCTTAGTATAAAGGAGTAGCTAACTTTCTACCTATTATATAAGTAATCCTTACTAGAACTCGAGGCTACTTAATAATATCTCCTCGAGAACCTAAAGAAGGGCTTTATAGCGCTAGGTAATGCTCTATTTATATCTTTAATGCTATTTATTTAAAAAGCTAATACATACTTAAGGTTTTATATTAACTTTCAAAAGCTAAACGGATTTACTAAGAAGGATTAGTACCTACTACCCTTAATTAATATAATGCTAAGCTAAATTAGCTAAGCTAGGTTATTTATAAAGATCGATATCTACTAGGTATTTTACTAAATCCGTATTTACTCTAACTTAGAGGACTTAATAACGTTCTATACCCGCTATAGCTTCTATAAGTATAAGGTTCTACCCTTTAGGCTCTATAATAGCCTAGCGACGTACTAATAGTATATAAATAACACTCTTATAGAATACCTAGACGACTTCTATATAGTATATATAGATAATATCCTAGTTTACTCAGAGGACCCCCTCTAGCATAAAGAACACGTTTAGAAGGTCCTTAATTAGCTACGCTAAGCAGGGCTTTAGGCTAATATTAAGAAGTATAAATTTAGTATAACTATAACGCGCTATATTAGGTTTATTATTATAACTAAAGGGATTAGCCCTAAACCCTAAGAAGGTTTTTATAGTAAGAGACTAGTAGCTACTAACTATAGTGCGTAGCATTTAGTCCTTCTTAGGGTTCTATAACTTCTACTACTAATTCGTTACGAATTATAGGAAGATCGCTAGGCCGCTTACTAAACTTATAGCTAAAGGCGCCCGATTTAACTTTAATAGTAACTATATAGTAGTATTTATAACGCTAAAAGAAGCCCTAATATTAGCCCCTATCCTACGCTACTAGAAGCCCGAACTACCTACCTAAGTCGAGATAGACGCCTCTAAATTAGTTTATATTACTACTCTTCTCTAATAATAAACTAACGATAGCCTATAGCACCTTATAGCCTATTTCTTAAAAACGATATCGCTAATAGAGATAAACTACCCTATCTATAACCGCGAGATTATAATAATTATTCTAGCACTAGAGGAGTAGAGAGCTAAACTCTCTAACTAGTATTTCGAGGTTATTATAGACTACTAACCGCTACTCTACTTTATAACTAAGTAGCTCCTGAATATCTACTAAGCCTATTAGTTAGGTATCTTAGCTAGTTTTAACTTCTATATCTAGTACTACCTAGGGTATGAAAATATACTAGCTAATACCCTCTTATAGAAGAATAAAGACGTCTAAATATAATAAGCTATCTATAAGTCTAACTATACCTAGGTAGTACTACCGCTTACCTACTTATCCCTAGAGGTAGTAAGTAAACTATACTAACTACTTAAATCCGCTCTAAGTCGCCTTATAGTAGCTATTAATACTTTAGAGCTAGAGGATAAGTTAAAAAGTTACCTCCTACTTAAGCATATCCTTTAGTTAAACTATAAACCTAGTATATTATTACTTAAGCTACTAAAAGTACTTATAGCTACTAAAGAAGAACGCTAGAAAATATAAGAAGGGCTCCTAACTATAGATAGGAAGCTTATAATACTAGAAGAAGAAGACCTATATATAAAGTTAATCTATAAAGCTTATATTTAGAGGCTTATAGCATACCTAGGTTAGAATAAAACTATTAAACTTCTAAAGGAATGCTACTACTAGCCCCGCCTAACTACTAATATTAAGTAGTATATTTATAATTACTATACCTATTACTAAGCTTAGAAGCTAAGAGATAAGCCTCTAGGCGAGTTAAAACCCCTACTAATACTAGACTACCCTTAGGAGTATATTATAATAGATTTTATATCCTACTTAGTTAACTACTATAGGTATAATAACGTATTCGTCGTGGTATATTACCCCTTAAAGAAGATATTCTCTCTCCCTTATTATAAGATTATTATAGCGCGGGATCTCGCCTAGCTATACTATACTTATAGCTTCTAGTATATAGGTTTCCCTGCTATAATCATATCTAATAGGGGCCCTTAGTTTACTTCTAACTTCTAGAACGAGCTCTATAAGATATATAGTATACCTATATAGTTAAATATAGTAAGTTATGCTAAAACTAATAAGTAGATAGAAGTTCTTAACTAATACCTAACTTAATACTTATACTTATAGATAAACTAGTTCTAGGATAGCTAGAGCGAAATACTCCTCGCTATAGACTTCGCCTAAGTAATATTACTAAATAAAGCTATAGGGCTTATATTATTCGAAATCAAGCGAGGATACCTACTATAGATAAGCTTTAACTAAGACTAATATATATAGAAGTTCTTAATAACTAAGGAAAAGATTAACTAGGGCGACGCCTAGTAGTTAGTATAAAACCTCTATAGCGTTTAGGATATCGTAAAAGGGAATATAGCTATAACCTAGTAATATTATACCTATACTATAAATCGCTATTACTAACCTAATAACTTAGCTATAAGTAACTCTATCTATATATTAATAGAGGGATAGCGCTAAGAAAACTCTTTAAAGCTATTAATACTATAGGATAGCTTATAGCTAATTAAGGCTATAGGGCCTAGGGGGATATAGATACTAGACCTACTAAAGGAATATAACTACTACCCTATATTCTACCTAAGGAAGCTCTAGAAGGCTACTAGGGATCCTCTTCTAGGCTAATTTAAAGCCCGGCTACCCCCTATTAAGTTTAATTATAAGCTAGAATATAAGGTTATATATATAACTACTAGCTAGTTATACTAAAGATAGTTATAATATCGCGCTAACTAGAAGGGCTATAACTACGATCCTACTTAGTATAACGCTAAGAGTTTTAAGCACGCCCCTATAACGCTATAGGACTTTTATATTACTAACCTAATAATAGCAGGACTACTAAAACACCTTTTAGCTTAGCTCTTAGCCACTACGCGAGACGAGGACCCCGCTACTATAAATAATAATAACGCCCTAGCGTAAGCATAGATAAGGAGGATATTACTAAAGGAATACTTATATAGTAATAGATTAGTTACTACGGATAGTAACGCTAGTAAAGGGGGGGGTAATATTATAGCGCTAGGTTAGACCTCCCTGAATTTTAAGTCACGTAACTAGTAGTTACGTAACTTACGGGTTATATAACTTGCGGGTTATATAATCACTAAGCAACTCTTTAGCCTTCCGGGGCTATGCTAGCCTATAGCTAGACTTTCCGCTTCTTTAACGCAGAATCCACCTAATATAGCGTAATTAAAGTGTGTCAACCTTTATCTATTCGCTGTTCGTGACACTAGGGCTCTACCCTATCCTATATTACTAGTATTAACTATAAGGTAGATATCTTCTCTTTTAGGGCTATAGTATATAGTAATAAGGATTAGGGCTCTTATAAGTATTATTTTTAAGGTATCTATAGCTATCTATTACTCCTCCTCCTAGCTAAATAAGGTATTCTTCTTAAGTAAGTTAGTAAGTAGCTTTATAATAGTAAAGTAGTCCTTTACCTAGGATCTATAGAACGTTATAATCCTAAGGAAAGCCCTTAACTCTATTAAATTAGTATAAGTAGCCTATTTATAGATCTTAACTATCTTCGTTTCCTCTAGATAATACCTATTAGTATTATAAATATAGCTAATAATTATTACTACTTCCTAGGCCTACTATAACTTAAATACTACTATTATATACTCTACTAACTCTAAATTAACTAGGACCTTATTAATATTCTATAAATATTCTGAAATAAATCTATAAATCCCTAGATAAGACTTAATCTCTTCTTTATTATATTATAAAGTTAGTCCTTATACATGCCCACAGCCTCACGATCTTCAACTTCATATTAATAATAACGTGGTTTTTAATTATTCCATAGACTACGAAACTATCGACTTTTCCTCTCGCGCACTACCAGCGCCGCCGTTAAATACCGCCTCTATTACCGCTTCGTCCGCTAGCAGCTATGCTATCGTTAGTAACGCTCTCTCTATTTAGTATAAGCTATACTTACTAATATTCCCCTAAGGGGCCTAGGCCGCCTCTGCCTTAATAGTGCGGAGGACCTACTTAAAGAAGGGCTACTCTATAGAGTATATAATAACCTACCTAGCTTCTATTACTAAGTTTACTTACTTAGCTATAATATAATAATAAGTATCCCCTCTAGGGGTATTAATAAGAGCCCTCTTAAGAGCTATATTAATAATATACTCTCTATATATAACGGAGTAGTTAAAGAAGGAGCGGGTTTTATTAATTATATTAATACTAAACTCTCTAGTAAGCTCTTATATATTATTAGTATTAAAGGGTATACCTTGCGCAGGCTTAGCGTTTTTATATATAGGGTTTAGTATTAATATAGTTAAGGGATAAGGATAAAGAAGAGGGAGAGGTATAAAGCCCTACTTATAGTAGAGCTTCTTATACTTCTAGCTATAAGAACCTCTTAGGAAAGACCTCTTTAGTTAAGGAGTTACTTCTTATATAATAGTATTTACCTTATTAGAAGGTTAACCTTTTAGGTTAAGGAGTTATCTTATATAGTAGCTTTCGTAGTACTTTTAGTACCTTGCTTAAAGGTCGACCTTTTAGGTTAAGGAGTTATTTTATATAGTAGCTTTCGCCTTGCTAGAAGGTTTAGCGAGGGCGTTACTACGAGAGCCTTAGTAGCCCGTTCGGCTCTAATATAATTAGCCCCGGTATAGCGCGCATCCGACTCTATATAAGGGTTTGCTTATAAGTAGTAGGAACGTATAGGGTTCCTATATTATTTTCCTTAACTAGTAGAGGGTATACGTTAAAATACCTATATAGTATTTCCTAAATTATACCTGCGAACTAGGTGAATTTATTATAGTCTTTTTGCGAAGGGGCTGCGGCGTATGTCCGAGCTTAATAAAGTTAGTCCTTTAATAGCGATATTATTAAGGAAGGCTTTATAGTAGCTAGGGATAAGGTTATATAGGATTCTAATTATAACCTATATAAACTAAGTAACTAAGTTTATTACTCCTTAAGGTAATATATATATCTATAGTAATCTAATAAGTAATATAAATATTATTAAGTCTCTACTTATAAGGTCTCAGGGGACTTAGTTATATCCTAAGAAGAAGTCTAGTAGCGATAATAGTTAATATATAGCGAAGTCTTTTAAAAAGTTATCTACTAAAAGGGGTAGTACTACGTCTTATATTATAACTATATTTATCTTAGTTACTAAGTTAATAAGCTTTATCTTACTATCTTTTTTTATATAAGGAAGAATAAATTATAATAAGCTATATAACTTTACTTAAGGATTCCCTTCTTTAATCTATCCTTTAGAACTATAATAATATCCTACTCTAGTCCTCTTAATATTAGGATTCCTTTTACTTATTATACTTTATATAGTATTATTTAAATTATCTATAGAGGTATAATAGAAGGGTATATAAAGCTATAATACTTAAATTCCTAGGCTAAAGCCTTCTCTCTTATAATAAGAATAGCTAAAAGGAGCTTCTTTTCTTTAAGCTATAGGTAATTAATAGTTTTTAGGATAGCTTCTTATTAAGCTCTTATAAGCCTTATTCCTTACTTAATAATTAAAAGCTTTAGTATAACTAGGCTTATAAATAGGGTACTAGGATCTAGTATTATATTCTCTTTAGCCCTTACCTATACCTTTAACTTCTACTCTAGGTCTCTATCTAGGGTTAAGCTATTTAATATAGCGTTATTAATAGGTTAAATCTTCTTATCTCTTATCTTATATATTATATTAATATCTTCTATTAGTAATATAGGCGTTATTAATATATATTTATAATTATTATAGGAGAAAGTAGTATCTATAGCTATAATAACTTTAATACGGCCTCTAGCCACTGCATAGTGATTTTACCTACTTAAGTGCAATAGACCTTCTAACTCCGCGCCTCCTAATAATACATAGCCTTCAGTCACGTAATCATAACTTTCCTAACTATAGCCGCACTTATATATACCCGTTAATAGCCTCACGATCTTTAACTTTATATTAATAATAACGTGGTTTTTAATTATTCAAACTACGAAACTATCGACTTTTCCTCTCGCATACTACCCGCGCTACTATTAAATACCGCCTCTATTACTACTTTATCCGCTAGCTATGCCGTTATTAGCAACGCTCTCTCTATTAGTTAGCGCAAGCTATACTTACTAATATTTAAGCCCTAAGGGGCCTAGGCTACCTCTGCCTTAATAGTGCAGAGGACCTACTTAAAGAAGGGCTACTCTATAGGGTATATAATAACCTACCTAGCTTCTACTACTAAGTCTACTTACTTAGCTATAATATAATAATAAGTATCCCCTCTAGGGGTATTAATAAGAGCCTTCTTAAGGGCTATATTAATAATATACTTTCTATATATAACGGAGTAATTAAAGAAGGAGCGGGGTTTATTAATTATATTAATACTAAACTCTCTAATAAGCTCTCGCGCGTTATTAGTATTAAAAGGCATACCTTGCATAAGCTTAGCGTTTTTATATATAAGGTCTAGTATTAATATAGTTAAGGGATAAGGAAGAGGGAGAGGTATAAGGCCCTGCTTATAGTAGTAGAGCTTCTTATACTTCTAGCTATAAGAACCTCTTAAGAAAGACCTCTTTAGTTAAGGAGTTACCTCTTATATAATAGCATTTACCTTTAGTACCTTACTAGAAGGTTAACCTTTTAGGTTAAGAAGTTATCTTATATAGTAGCTTTTATAACACCTTACTAGAAGGTTTAGTAAGGGCGTTTCTAAGCTACGAGAGCCTTAGTAGCCCGTTTAGCTCTAATATAATTAGCCCTAGTATAGCGCGCGTCCGACTCTATAATATTTAGAGGGTTTGCTTATAGGTAGTAGGAATATATAGGGTTCCTATATTATTTTCCTTAACTAGTAGAGGGTATAGGTTAAAATACCTATATAGTATTTCCTAAATTATACTTGCGAACTAGGTGAATTTGTTATAGTCTTTTTGCGAAGGGGCTACGGCGTAATTCCGAGCTTAATAACTTTAATACCTTTCTAATATACTAATTTATACTTCCTCCTAGGTATTTTCTTCTTTAATATTCTTTTCTTAGGTCTATAAATATAGTATTAATAATTAATACTATAGCTATTATATCCTACTATATACCCTATACTTATAATCGCTTTATAGATCTTATTAAGTTTAGGGGTAACTTTATTATACATTATAGTCTCTAGGATTTTATTAAGAATTAATTTAAACTCTTTAAAAGTAGTAATAACTTCCTTATCTAGGTCTAATTATTACTTAACTTTATCTAATAGGTTATAAGAGCTTTTAAAAGCTTATTAAATCGCTTTAATATCCTAGTATATCCTCATACTTCTTAACGTTATATCTAGCTCTTCCTTATTCTTAGTATTATTAACTTACTAATTATCTCTTATAAAGTCTAAGCTTATTATTATATTAGATCTATTAGTAATAGCCTCTATTTCCCCTTTTATATAGGAGATAAGAGGGTATATTAACGCTAAGAAGAAATAAAATAATCTATCTTAGTAATAATTTCTAAGAAGCGAGTAGTTAAGTCTCTTATATAGAATAATAGTAGGATATTAATCTTAATATTCCTAGACTAAAGGATTCTAATAATCTAGTTTTATATATAATCTAGCGTTATTTAAGTCTTTAAGATAAAGGGAGCTCCTAGTACTAGGTCTTTATTATAAATATATCTAGGGAAAACGAAAAAGCTAATATCTTAAATCTAATTACTACTAATATAAATATTATCTATAATTATACTTATAAATTAGGTCCTCTACTCTCTATTAGTAATCCCACGGATCTCTATATTTATCTTAACTATATTGCTTTATAAGCCTAGGCGCTTAATATAACTTTTATTAATAAGGTTAATAGTAGAGCTATTATTAATAATCCCCCTAATTAATATATTTATAGGGCTATAAAGGGTAATAGTAATCTACTAGTAGGTTATAATAAAGTCTAGGATAGTAATATATCTTAGTAGTAGAAGTAATACTAAATCCTAATC